>ML809788.1:23725-38980 GCA_009831015.1 Picea engelmannii | reverse complement strand
ATGGTGGGTCTTACTATGCGACTGTTGCAGTTATTTTTGTCATTTGCCGAAGACCTCTGAACGTGGTAGGGCCATCAATGCCCACATCATCGTCGCTGCTAACTACAACGATCATTGCCTATTATTCAGAGTATGTTCCTTTGTAGAATGGTCTTCTGCCTTCATCATTACCGCCCCCAAGGGCACTGCAGTTGTCTACACCAACACTTCCGTCATCTTTTTTCAGAGTTACATCACACGAGCATGGGGCATGTCGGCCTTGTTTGTGCACAATTGTATATTTTTTCTCTCTGCACATCTCTCAGAAGGTCGATATACCGGTTCCTTCTCTCTCCAATGGATCGCTCCGAACGGTCCCACTCTTGCTTTCCCTTACAACCACATTCTCAGTAGAAGAAACATTGATGGATTTCGGCTATACGTATGCTCCTAACCTCATCCATCAGGGGGCATCTGTTATCACTGAAATTTCGTCTGCACATGGCGACAAGAACTCCACATCATCAAAACATCAATGAAGTCACTCATGGCACTGAATTAATTTCACAGCACTCCAGAAGGGCAAAAAACTATACAAAGTAACCAAAAATTGAAGGGCGCTTTACAGCAGTTTGGTGCGCGCGCGTATGCGCGGGACAAAAACGTGTTATCCGTGCACGCGCGCCTGACGCACGGCTGTCAACACAAAAAGCCGTGCATCTGCTAATACAGCGCATTAATTGAATAGGTCGGCCTCCCAACCGCCTACAGACTGGCTCCCAAGATGATTTGACTCTCAAATCAGATCCGGATCTGCAAAATCGACGAGTTAATGACCTAAATAAACCCTAAACGGGTCCCTGTTCACACTTTGAGAAGGTTACGTGACCGCCCAGAAGCTGCTATAAAAGGCCGTGAGGATTCACTATTTTGGCAAGGAATTCTAAGCACTGTTATGTTGTTCAGATGGTTCAAGGCTCCTCCTTTGACAACAAACCCATCAGCTGCATCACCCAGAGTTCTTTCACTGTCGTGTGCAGTTCATCTCATTTGTAAGGAAAGCATCGTGTTGAGGGGCCCAAAGAGCCTTCCGCTGGAGGGAGAAGGAACCCCTGGTCTCTTTCTTCAGCGTGCTCTAGTTTCATTAATACACCAAGCCTGAAACCATTGATGACCCCTGTGTCTTATGTTTGATTTTTTTGTTTATTTTTGTAGTGTTATTTTCTTTCAGTTGATAGTTAGATTGTAGTTTGTTTTGTTTCTGTTAACCCTTTTGCTCCACAGCTGTTCTACCCTGCCGGACCCAACAGGGTATGCAAGCGCTCTCCATTTGCTCACCTGGTGACCATTTGAACGCGAACAATGGGGAACACATTTAGATGACTTATCGTGGGATACTATCGGTTGAATTTGCCTACAGAGCTTCATGGATCTCGAATCCATTCGAGGTCCTTAGTTTTCTTCCAGACCACTTTCTTTTGATACCCTCAATAGGTTTCAGGCTTGATACCATGCTCATTGTGGTTCACCCGAATGTCGAATGTACCCACCTGGTGAATGTTCTTGAGCTGGCAACCTAGTTGTATTTATTATAGAGACTTACACAAGTGAATGTGGGGGTATACCATGGTACCTAGGGCAGATGTTAGGCCACACTTTATAGAGTATACCCATAGGGTGCTTCCGTGTTCGATTTTCACTTGCACCAGTAAGTTTCTCTAGTGTTGGATGGCATAACTGTTCTTCCAACTAGATAGTGGTTTTCTTTCTTTATCTCATAGGAGATTTTCTAATGTGTGTTGGTTTTCAAATGTTAGTAAAAGCCTTACTTTGTCATTGATATTTTCACAAACTGGAAGATCAGGAGCTCTGTCGGTCACGAAGGCTTCAGGGCCTGTTGTCGGTTACATTGGAGCCACCACCGCCACCGTTACAGTGAATACTTGAACAACAAGGGTCATTTGAGGTGATAGGGCCATAGGAAACTATGCTCGAGACATCGCCAAGAGGAGAACACTCGAATCTAGAGGAACCAACTATTTCTGACCTTGGAGCGGAATATCTCAGGAATTTTAACCCTTTGATCACTAACTTGTCGACCCCACTTTTGATACAGCTTTCCCCTCCAAGGGTAACACATCACGAGCATCAGATAGTCTTGCAAGCAACCATGGAAGCAAATGTTGCTACTTTGTCATAGAGTCCTCACACTCCCTCAACTGCTTCCAGCACTGGGGGAATTCGGCCTCCCAACCCACCTTCTACAGTTTGGACCACAATGGTCTTGATTGCCTCTACTTCAGGAAGCGGTCTGATTTTTTCTATGGCAACGATCAATTCTTGGTTCACATAAAGTGTGAAGGGCCCTCCATTTTCATACGGGATGTTTGACTTTGATACGAACTTCATCCTTACCTACTCCACCCTACAGACCATGGGTCTGGGGGAAGGGAGATCAAACGCTCCTTTGAAAGAGTCCATGGAGGGGCACCTCAGCTCCCTATAATTCTTTGGGGGTCATATACCTCCTTCATCCCCCTCGCTCGGTGACGCTCCCCAGCAACCTGTCGGGTCGAACATGAACTACATATTGTTTGGAGAAGACAGTCTAGGACCTTCTTCCTACACCATGTCAGTGGGTTCAATGTCGTTCTCCTTGTTCGACGTGTTTGGTAATAATGCATTCTCATCAGCTATTGTCTCGATCAGGGGAAACCTTGGTTTTGGACAACAAAATCTTGTGCATGGTACTATTCCTACACAGAGGGAAAACACAAGAGTCTTCTCCTCACAAGGAATATGGAATCTATGGAAGGGATCAATTCCCTCATAAGGGATGTTGACCAAGGGAAACCCCTTCCATGGTCAATGGAACCATGAGCAAGGCTCAATACCTATTCCCATTGAAACGGTAGGGGAAAACCCTTTCCAAAATATTTGCAACACAATGTAGCGAGCAATCCCTGCCTAGACCTCAATGTCCAACTACGAGAATCAGTTGATGATGTCCCAACAAATGCAATATCTGTTCGCTGGCCAAGGCCATGGTGTCTACCAAAACCCTGGTCAGTAGCCCAACTTTTCCTGAAAACCTGGTGCTAGTCAAACTCCAGGATCCTTTCTTCTTGTACATAGTCAACAACCCAAGCTACCATTTCTGGCAATGTTACATTTGCGAGACTTGTCAAGGTTATTAAACGACCCAATTTTTTATGATCTTCATTGGCCTCCCATATTGAAAAAGTTTCCCTCGGACATTCCAAAGTTCGAAGGTAAGCCTAACAACGATCCAAGTGATCACATGACCACTTTTCACCTATGGTGCTCGTCGAACTCTCTGTGAAATGACTCCGTACATTTGCGTCTATTTCAACACACTCTTATCGCAAGTGCTGCAAAATTGTACATTGAGCTCGACCACTCAAGATACTCTTGATTTAGTGATTTGGAAATGATTTTCCTAAACCATTTTCAACTACATGTGAGATACGATGCCCACACATAATTGTTGGCCAACTTTGAGAAAACAAAGGTTGATCATATCTCGGATAACATCCGAGAATGGAAACATCAGAAGAGTTTGATAAAAGTACAGGTCCCATCGGATTTCCTGCTGGAGTGGTTCCTTAAGTATTTGGTACCTCAGTTATCCAAGGACGTTGCAACATCAAGAGTGTTTTTAGAGGAAGAGGTGATAATGATAGCTCAAAAAATTTAACTGATATACTCTCAGTATGGTTTACTCTATGAGGTTTTCCCAGATGCGCCATGGTCTATCCTTGACAAGGCCAGACACAAGTCTGGACCACATGTCGATGGAATAGTTGGTGCAACACAAGAAAATCCCACTAATCAGCTGTCAAATCAATTGCAACAATTATCGATACAATAGACAGTGGCCAACCAAACCTCTAGTTTGGTTGCTCCCATTACCCAAATGTCGGATGTACACAGCATGAAGTTGATGAACCTGAATGCCAACCAACATCCTGACAAAAAGAAAAAATAGCGAAACAATAAGGGTAACGGGGATAAAAAAACCCACTGACAATGTTGGTGGGGGAAACACAGAGAAGAGAAAGTTGAAGTATCTGTGTAACCTTTTCACGAAGACCCATCTGACTCACCTGTTCCCTCGGCTTGTGGAGGCCTAGAATTTATTAGTGCAGCAACAACTTATTCTGTTAACAAAGCCATTTTCACATGGGAAAAAATTAACTCAAGCCTCTTCGAGTGCAGGTGGGGGCAGTTAGGGACCCCCTCTATCTTCTAGTAATCCCTCGACCACAAACATTTACATGATGAAAGGTGATTCTTACATAGCAACTAGGGCACATGATTGCGGGATGCTGGAAACTTCTAAAAAGGGTAAAGAAGCCATAAACCCATATGTTCCTCTCCAAATCGAAAAGACGATGGTTGAAACAATGACACACATCCGAAAAGGGGTGTTCAATAAATCTTTGCATAATCTGAATGTGAGGGCTGCCCATAATTACTCTGTGGTGGAGGATTTGTCACAAATCCCTTGCACGAAGTCTACTTTGGAGGTCCTCTAGAGATTCCCTTCATAGAGAAAGGATTTGTTGTCCACTTTGGGATCTGCTAAGACCTGTAATATGGGAATGATCATGCTTGATACAACTGACTTGAAGCCTCATCTCCCTTACCACATTACATTTCAGATGGTAGTGGCTCACCCCATGAAATCTTTTACTCGAAATATTTTCCGCACGGTGGTTGATGAGGGCACCTCGACATGCGTTATTTCTTTGGCATGATGAAAGGACATTGGCCAATCTGTTTTTTCTCTGTCACCTACTCTACTTTCTACTTTTGATGGTCGTTCTTTCATACCACATGGAATCATCCCTTCTTTCCCCATGCAGTTGGGAGGGAAGACCATGTACATCGAAGTTGAAGTGGTCGATGTGCCTCTTGACTAAAACCTACTATTAGGAAGGAGTTGGACTTATTCAATGCATGCAGTGGTTGCCACAGTTTTTCGGGTCTTGTTGTTTCCACATGAGGGCTGAATCATAACCATTGACTAGTTGTCCTTCTCTAGGCCTGACCCTTCATCAGGGGAATCCACAGTCTTAATGATTGATAACCCTTAGCTTGACCTCATCAACATGGGGGTTGGTTTGTGCCCACCTTTGATGGGTACTTTCGATTACCCACCTCCTTCTGACAATGTCAATATGATATCGATTGTCCTCGACCAGCCTAGGGCTAAAAATTTTCAAGTGTTTTCATTCCATACGACTTACTTTAGTGATTTGTGGACTCTTCCTTCCCCATAATCTTTGATTTAATGGACATGGAATCCTAGCATGTCCATGCCCTTTTCCGTGATAGAGGTTTTGTATAGTATTGTCCAGCAAGATTCAACCGACCCTGATCTGACTCTCGCATAGGAGTTATATCCAGTTCTCAATCCTATTTGGGCTCAAGGTTCCCTCTCCACTAATGATTATTTAGACTTGGTCTTGCCCTCTGAAAAGGTGATTATAGAGGCATTGAATGGTATAGACAGACCTTGGGATGATCTCCATCACAGATCTTATTTTCTCCTAGAGTTAAGAAGAATAGAGGCAGGTGAATTCGTGTTGTCTATGACTCGAGATAGGTCTTATCCTATTAATCCTATGGCTATGCATGTAGTTTATGACGAGGGTAATATGGAAACTATATTTGAAATGATACCTATTGACATCTCCAGAACCCCTGGTGTCATGGAGAATGACTTTGTCGGAATGGATTTCTCCCCCGAAGAGATTCAGATCTATACAAATTTATTTAAATAATTCCATGACGTTTTTGCCTGGTCTTACGAGGAAATGCCAGGAATTTATCCAAGAATTATCGAACATGAGATAAAGAATTATCATGATGCCAAGCTGGTCGAACAAAAACTTCATCTGGTTAATCCTCGGAAAGTGGCAGTTATTAAGGTTGAAGTAGAGAAACTACTCAAAGCCAGTTTCATCTACCCCGTTCAATTGACTCAATGGGTGTCAAATCCTATTCTGGTCAACAAAAAGCAAGGAAGGATTCTCGTGTGTATGGACTTTCATTATTTGAAAAATTCATGTCCAAGGGATAATTTCCCCACCCCATTCATTGATCAGATTGTCGATGAATGCACAGGCTGCGAGGTCTTTTCTTTCATGGATGATTTTTTGCAATACAACCAGATACAAATCAAGCTTGAAGACCAGTATAAAACAACTTTTATCTGTCTATGTGGCACATTTGTTTATCACAAGATTCCTTTTGACCTAAAGAATGATGGAGCCACTTTTCAGTGGGCCATGTCTTTTTATTTCCATGACCTTAGACATATAGTCGAGACATATCTCGATGATTTAGCATCACAATCTTGTAAGAGATCTGATCATCCCACACACCTCTGACTAATATTTGAGATATGTCTCTACTATCGCATTCACTTGAATCCTAACAAGTGAAATTTATGTGTGACGTTGGGTCATCTTATAGGTTTCATAGTTTCAACAATAGGGATTATGGTCGATCCTCTAAAGGTTGAGGCGACAGTTCAGTTGCCTCCCCTGTGCACAGTCCCTCATCTTCAAAGCGTACAGGGAAAAGTGAACTTTCTTCGGCGTTTTATCGCAAAATATGTCGAGATCACTAAAGGGTTCATGCATTTAATGAAGAAGGGAGTCCCTTTCTATTGGGACAAAGCTTCTCAACACTCTTTCAAAATATTGAAACGCGCCCTTATGTCTGCCCCTCTACTCCGGATCCCAATTATAATAAATATTTCTTATTGTAATTGGCCACTGCAGAGTTGACCATCGGTATAGTATTGGTTCAAGAATATGATATTATTGAATAGAATGTGATTTATTACCTAAGCCAAGGCCTGGTTGGACCAGAACTCAACTACTCCCATGTTGAGAAGCTAGCGTTGGCAGTAGTGCATGCTATCCAATGGTTCCGTCAGTATATTTTTCTTTGTAAGACCATTGTCGTTGTCGTTGTGAATCCATTTCAGTATGTGTTGACACGACTCTTCATTGGTAGAAATATTAGTAGATGGATTTTTATCCTCCAGGAATTTGACTTGGATTTTGTTTCTGCGAAATCCAAAAATTCATTGGTCTTTGCGAAACTTATCTCAGAACTTTTGGTCGAATCAGGTGATGTTACACCCGAAGAATTGTTGAATAAAGTATATCTATTTCTGAATTCATCTTTAGACCCCTAGTATGGAGATATACTATTCTATCTCCATACTTTGAAGTGCCCCACCTCTACTTCTCACAATGATCATCGTTGTATACTCCATCAGGCAATAAATTATCTCATACTCGATGACTTTGTATCGTTGAGGTGTAGATGGTATCCTTCGTCAGTGCCTCATTCATGAACAAGTGGAACTAATTCTTAACTACTGCCACACTGGATCATGTGGTGGTCATTTTTATGGGTTGGGGACAGCCCAAAATATTCTACGAGTTAGTTACTTTTGCCCAATTGCATTGAATCAGTCAAGAAGTGCCACCTGTGTCATATCTTCTCTTGGAAGATGAGGGCACACCCCACTCCCATGTTTCCCATCATTATTGTTGGTACCTTCACCAAGTGGGGAATTGATTTTACTACATGCCACCCGGCCTTAGCCAGGAAGCATTTTTATATCATCGTAGAAGTAGATTATTTCACAAAGTGGGTCAAAGTTATGCCGACATTTAATAATGATGGAGAGACACCAACTCTCTTTCTTTTTAACCAGATAATAGCAAGGTCGGACATCCCAAAGGATATTGTCACTGACCATGGTAGTCACTTTCAGAATAAAATGATGTCAGAGTTAACATCAAAGCTTGGGTTGAGGCAAGAACATTCATCACCCTACTACTCACAAGCGAATGGTCAGGCGGAAGCTATGAATAACTACCTCAAGACCATTCTACATCGAACGATCAATTCTGCCAAGTCAAATTGCCATTTGATGTTGTACTCGGCGTTATGGGCCTACCAAAAATATGTAAATATTGCCACCTATTTCTCACCTTTTCAACTCATTTACGGGCTGCAAGAAGTCTTGCCTATAGAGTGCTAGATCTCATCTCCAAAGTTGGCAATACAGTTATTGCCAGTCACTTCACCACTTGAGGAACGCTTATTATATCTCGCGAAGCTCAATGAGTAATGTTGTGAGGTAGCCTTGGCCAATGAGGCTCACAAGAAATGATTCAAGTGTCAGTATGATCAGTCCATTTGTCCTCAGATTTTCTCCAAAGGTGAACTTGTCCTGGTCTACGACCAAGATAAGGATCCCCTGGGGGTAGGCAAGTTCAAACCCATGTGGTTCATACCTTTCATCGTGAAGGAGGTACTAAATAAGGGCACTTATCATCCAATTGACTTTGAGGGAAATGCTTTGGCGGATCCTAGAAATGGGCTCTACCTCAAGAAGTGTTACTCATAGGTGGGTCGCATTGGGTGACTTCATGTACATATGTATAGTTCTTATACAATTAGGTTTTTGTCTTTTTGTTTTATGGACGTGTCATTATTTATGTCATTTTTTTCACTGTGGCAAATGTCAAGTAAATCAGAGGTGTTCATTGGGTTCACGGACAGTGCTAGCCGACACACTTGCAGGCTTTTTGTTGGACAACTGAGGGGGGGGTGAATCAGTTGTCACCATGATTAAACAATTATGCTTCTTTTAAAATATTTACAAGGCACTCAATGATGATCACAATAATGCAGGGAAATGAACAATGGCACATTCAGCATCAGTCACATAATTGAGAAACACAGAGACTGATATTTCCCAAGGAAACCCATATAGGGTAAAAACCTCTTCTTATTTATATGATAAGTATTCTTTACATTATTTACATTATCATACATTTGAGCACCAACTCATTGTGAGGCTACAACCTCTGTTTTGCAAGATGCAACTTGTTGAGATCACCAACTCTTTGTTTTTCTCTAGCACCCACTAGAAGGAAGCACCAACTCCTTGGTTTCTCTAGCACCAACTCCCTATGTTCAAGCACCCACTTGAACCTCTAAGGACACCAGTCCTCCCTAGTACCTCCCAACCACCCTGAATTATAATTTCTTTGTTACTAAAACTTATTACAGCGATATAAATTTATTCAATGTCTTACCAATCTTGTCATTGTTCTGTTACACTGCTCTGCCTTGTTTGCATCTGTGTCTTCTGCATGCACCTTGCACTTTTTGTTCTTCTGCCTTTTATGCTCTATGCACCATATCCCTTCAATGCACCATTCCTCAACTGTGCATTTCTTCTCCTGCGCTCTGCCTCCTTGCACACCCCTGAGTTCTGCCACACCAAATCCACCACTCTCTTCCTTTGTTTTCAACATCCTTTTCATCTCTGTGATCTTTGTGCATGCAATATTCACCATGCCTCTGCATTCTCACTCCGCACCAAATTCCTCCACATCTCGAGTTCTCTACCTCATCATTATCACGACTCTTTAGCTTCTTTGGAAGTTTTTTCCACACGTTCAGCATCACTAGGTGTTCTATCTAGATTTCATAGCTTCTCTGGAAGTTGAGACTCTTCGTCTTCTTTGTCTTCGAGGAGCTTATCCTTTCTATTTTCAGCTACAGACTTCAATTCTCATCCACCTATCAATCCCTCTAAGAGTTGTCTTCCTTCACTGGATGAAGTTTAGAGACTCTTCATCTCCTCTGGCGATCACACAGAGGTCTCTTTGAATTCTCTGGCAGACACCATCAATGGTTTTTGGTAGTTTCATTGTGTCATGCATCGGTAGCCCTCCGATCGTGCTCATGTTCACCTCCATCGTTGGATTAAATTTGATGGGTTCTTGGATTATTTACCTATTTCTCACTTTCACAATTCGGAGATTCTGCGATGAGACATCTTGAGTCTCCATGTCATGAGTTCCAAAGCTCTGAAACAGAGATTTTCTACGCTGGATCCTTCCTCTATATGACCATGGCAATGACCAAGCGCTTATGAAAAAAGTACTTTTCATGAATTTTCATTTCATGAATCTAGAGATGAGTCATCTCGACCCTCCAAGTCGTGATCCCCGAAACCCTGAAATGGAGCTTATCTAAACTGACTTCTTCTCTTCTCATGACAACCGGTGGTGACCATCGGCTGTGCCAAAAGGCACTTTATATTTCGTGATTTTATAAACTTCATCGAGTCTGATCAACGATTGAAATATCCATAGATCCAATGGTCCAGATCTTATCGCGATCCCGCATATCGCGAGTTTACACACCATGCTCCATTGACTCCAAGTCAATGACTTGTCCTATGATTCGACGGTCCAGATCTGATCTTAATTCAATGGCTCGTATCATATCACAATTTCGCATCTCGCGAGTTCACTGGTTATGTTTCTTTCCTCTCCAAGTTGCAATTCATGAAACTTTTAAATGGCGTGGGATCAATGGTCTAGATCGCCCCTTGATCTGACGGTTGCGATTAAATCACAATTTTTCATATCGCAATTTTAGTGGTTATGTTTCTTGCCTCTCCAAGTCACGAGTCATGAAACTCTGAAATGATGTGGGATCAATGGTCCAGATCACCCCTTGATCTGATGGCTGTGATTAAATTGTGATTTCACATATCTCGATTTTATTGGTTATGTTTCTTGCCTCTCCAAGTCGCAAGTCGCAAAACTCCGAAATGGAGCTTAGATCAACGGTCCATGTATTTTTGTGTATTGACGGTCAGGATATTTTCGTGATTTGCAAGTCTTCACCTTGCACTTTTAAAGATCATGCAAATTCTCCTAGATCCTACGATGGTCGATCCCCGCACTCAGATATAACGCCCGAGATCTATCCTCCATATCTGCGTGCTCTTCTTGTCTATATTGAGATCTAACAGTGATCGGGAATTCTGAATTGTTGATCCAACGATCAATGTTGTTGCTCCTCCCCCATTATCATTGCGCTATTGATCATGTTGATCTTTGTCATCTCTATTCTTGCCAACAATCCTCTGCACTATCTCTTCTGAGCTTATTCAAATCTTCTCAGCAGCATCTTCTCATAATGCCCATCTATTACATACTTTTTGTACTCATGCCATCTTCATTGTTGTACTTGCCATCAATGACAAGCATTCGCTATCTGTTAAATATTTGCCAACAATCTCCCCCTTTGGCATTGATGGCAACACAAGCACCCACATGCATTCAGACTCTTCGGGCATGCATTCAGACTCTCCTCCCAAACTCTTTTCTCCCCCTTTGACATAAATGTCAAAGAAGAAACATGCTCCCCTTGAGCTGTTGTAGTACATACTCCCCCTGTCAACTATGAGCACCTTGGAAATACACCAGATATTCAATAAGTACTCCCCCTGACCAGGTGAACAGATTAGACACAAGAAATTATAACCCCCAATTTTTTACGAAGATATCCAAAAGGGGTCGCTGCTAATGGTTTAGTAAAGATATCAACAATCTGTTATGTGGAAGGAATATAATTCAGCTGAACAATTCTGTTTGTAAATTGTTCTCTGAGAAAATGGTACTTTATTGGAATATGCTTAGTCTTGGAATGAAGAATAGGATTCTTGGAGACACTAATGGCACTGGTGTTATCAGAGTGAATTGGAATGGGATCAGTGTAAGTTACCTTCAAATCTGCAAGAGTTTGTATCATCCATAAAATTTGTGTCCAGCAAGTAGCAGCAGCAATGTATTCTACATCTATAGTTGATAATGAAATATATCCTTGCTTTTTACTAATCCATGCTACTAATGAGTCACCCAGAAAGAATGCTCCTCCATTGGTTCTTTTTCTCTCATCAACATAGTTTGCCCAATCTGCATCTAAATAAGCAGTTAACTGAAAATTCTGATTTCTGGGATACCATAGACCATAAGTCATTGTTCCCTTCAAATACCTGAATATCCTTTTGATAGCTTGCAAATGAATCTTTTTAGGTGTAGCCAAATATCTACCTACCATTCCTACAACATCCATTATGTCTGGGAAAGATGTTGTGATGTACATCAGGCTGCCTATCATTGATCGATATGACCTTTGATCAACATCAGGTGAATCATCATCCTTGCTTAATTTACATCCAGTTACCACATGTGTAACCATAATTTGAAACCTTTTCAACATTTCTCTTAGATATTTTTCTTGAGAAATGAACATCTCTTCGGACCTCTGAGTAATTTGCAGACCAAGAAAAAATGACAGTTCTCCTATCATAAACATTTAAAATTTAGATTCCATGGCAGAAGCAAACCATTGTACCAATGAATCCTTATTACATCCAAAGATGATGTCATCTACATAGACCAATATGATGAGTAAATAATTATCCTCTGTTTTAATATACATATTGTTGTTAGTTGTTCCTCTCTTGAACCCTTTGTCTTTGAGATACGTATCCAATATTTGATACCAGGCTCGAGGGGCTTGTTTTAAACCATATAAATCTTTCTTCATCTTGCATACTAAGTCAGGGTTATCAGACAGTTTGAAACCCTCTGGTTGTTCCATATAGACTTCTTCACTTAAATCTCCATTTAGAAAGGATGACTTGAATCCATTTGGTAGACTTTAAACCTTTTATGACAAGCATAGGCAAGAAACATTCTGATAGCTTCTAATCTTGCTACGGGCGCAAATGTTTCATCAAAATCTAGTCCTTCTATCTGAGCATATCCTTTATAGACTAACCTCACTTTGTTCCTGGTAACTTGTCCTTTCTCATTCAACTTATTCTTAAATATCCATTTGGAGCCAATGAAGTTTTTACCTTCAGGTCTTTGAACCATCTCCCACGTATTGTTTTTCTCAATCTGATCAAGTTATTCATTCATTTCTTTAACCCAATGGTCATCTTTGTTGGATTCATTAAAATTCTTGGGTTCCATCATGGATATGAAGTTTGTATGAGATTGTTCAGTGTTTTTTATTATCTTTCTCCTGGCTTGTACACCTTTGTCTTTTTCTCCAATTATCTAACTTGTAGGATGATTCTTTTGAATGATTCTGGAGGAGGAATTTGTAGTTGACTTCTGATTTGAGTCTGTCTGAGTGTCTAAGTCTTCATCTGATTTAGAGTCTTCATTTTCTTATTCTTGGACCTGTTCATCTTCAACTTCAGTTGTGTCTTTTGTAGAAGACTCATTACTGTACACCTCTCTTGCTGGGATTCCTTCATCAATTTTTACATCAATACAGTCAACCATTTTATGCAGCCTCTTATTATAGCATCTGTATCCTTTACTATTTGTAGCATACCCTAAGAAAATACCTTCATCATCCCTGTCATCATATTTTCCGAGGTTCTCAATATTATTCTTTATGTAGCATTTACTCCCAAAGACTCTGAAGTGTTTGATTGAGGCAGGTCTTCCAAACCATAATTCATAAGGTGTCTTGTCACTTTATGGTCTGAGGTGGGATTTGTTAAGCATGTGTACTATTGTGTGTATTGCTTCTACTCAGTAGGTTTGACCAATGTTCTTCTCATTCATCATTGACCTGGCCATTTCCTGCACTGTTCTGTTTTGCCTCTCAACTACTCCATTTTTTTGTGGAGTTCTTGGGATTGTGTATTCTCTCTTGATCCCATGCTCATCGCAAAATTCCTTGAAGTCTCTTGACATAAACTCTCCTCCCCGGTCTGATCTTACTGTCTCTAACCTCTTCCCTATTTGAGTCTCAGTTAAAGCCTTAAATATTTTAAACTTCTCAAATGCTTCATCTTTTTCTTTGAGAAATGCAACCCAAGTGAGTCTGGAGTAATCATCGATAATCAGCATGAAGTAGTTTTCTTTCCTTGTGCCTTCCTATCTTGATGGTCCACATAAATCCATATGAACTAGTTGGAGTGGTTTTTCTATTGAAGTAAAACTTTTGGACTTACATTGTGTCTTGTTTTGCTTCCCTACTTGGCAGGGTTTACACATTGAATCTTGGGGCCTCGATATCCTTGAAAGATCTTTTACTGCCTCGAGTTTTTTGAGTTTGATTAAGTGTTCAAAGTTTAGATCTCCAAGTCTCATGTGCCATAACTAGCTTTCATCATGTCTTCTTAGATGACATTCTTCTCTATTTTCTTTCATCACATATACATTACTTTTTGTCCTTATGCCTTTGGCCACCACTTGTCCTGAGGTTACAGATTTTATCTTGCAGTCATTAGATGTGAACACCACTTCACATCCTCTGTCACACATTTGACTTACACTGAGAAGATTATGTTTCAGCCCATCTACAAGGAGAACATTTTGGGCTTTTCCTTTTCCATTACTTATGCTCACCATCCCTTTGCCCTTTATTTTCCCTGGAGCATCATTTCCAAAGGTTACGTTTCTTGATTTTCTTTCACTTAGAGATAGAAACTTGCCTTTGTCTCCCATCATGTGTTTGGAGCATTCATTGTCTATATACCAAAGATTCATTTTTCTTTGAGCGGACAACACTAATCCACACTTGTCACTTTCCTTCTTCTTCCAAAACTTAACATTTTCAGCAGGGGATTTCGAATCTGGTTCATATTCCCTTAGACGATAGTCAATAGATTTGTGTCCATAGTTATGACATATGTAGAATTCAATCTCATTGTTCAAAAGGTCAAACTTATTGGTGCAGCGTTGTCTACTCATTGACTGTTGATTATTTCTTGACCTCTTTAGTTGTATATCCCTGGACTTAATTTGGCAATTGGCAATCAGTGAAGGTTTGTTACTTGGCTACATCATTCTTTGTTGTGGCAAGTATTTATTCCTTTGAAATATTAATTGCTCATATCTAAGACTTAAGGAACAATTTACAGCTTTGTGACCAAAGTTAGCACAGTAGTAACGGGTGAAATCATGAAGGTGGGTTACACTTTTGCTTGTTTTATGACAAAAAAAACTGTATTTTCACAAGTTATTCAACTTCCGGCATATAAAAGTATTTTTTTTATTTATAATTTCACTTTACAGTAAAAATGAAACTTGTGAAGAATTGTGTTAGCTTTCTAATGACTATTTTTCAAATTTTTTTTATCATGATTTGATATGTCAAATTGACAATTGTTTAATAGTATGTTTCTTCAACACGAAATGAATGATAATGAGTAACTTATTTCTACAACAGTGTTTTTCTTATTAAACTTATGTTTTGAAGAAACAAAATATACTGCAACAATCTACAGAGACTCTATTTTATTATGACTATCATTTTGAATTTAACGGATGAATATTATAATTTCTAGAATTTTTTGAAGTTGACCAAGCTGAAAACGTT
>ML809788.1:0-22133 GCA_009831015.1 Picea engelmannii | reverse complement strand
AGTTTAGATTATTTAGCTCAGATCACTTTCTCTTTGGTTTCCTTACGAGACCTCAGAGCGGCCAACGGAGCCGTTAAACTCGTCAGGGTGGTCCATACCAAACGGATTGGGTTATTTAGACAACCTCGGACCGGTTCCACTCTCCCAGTTGACGGATGGACTGTTTCGCCTGTCAACAGGACACCAGTCCTCCCTAACACCTCCCAACCACCCTGAATTATAATTTCTTTGTTACTAAAACTTATTACAGTGATATAAAGTTATTCAATGTCTTACCAGTATTGTTTTTGTTCTATTACACTACACTTCCTTGTCTGCATTAGTGTCTTATGCACGCACCTTGCACTTTCTTTTATTCTTCCTTTTATGCTTTATGCACCATATCCCTTCAATGCACCATTCCTCAACTGTGCATTTCTGCTCCTGCGCTCTGCCTCCTTGCACACCCCTGAGTTCTACCACACCAACTCCACCACTCTCTTCCTTTGTTTTCAGCATCCTTTTTGTCTATGTGCTCTTTATGCATGCAATATTCACCATGCCTCTACATGCTCACTCTGTGCCAAATTCCTCCACCTCTTGAGTGCTTTGCCTCATCATTATCGCGACTCTTTAGCTTCTTCGACAGTTTTTTCCACATGTTCATCATCACTGGGTATTCTATCTAGATTTCGCAGCTTCTCTGGCAGTTGAGGCTCTTCGTCTTCTCTGTCTTTGATGAGATTATCCTTTCTATTTTCAGCTACAGACTTCAATGCTCATCCACCTGTCAATCCCTCTAATATTTTTCTTTCTTGACTGGACGAAGTTTGGAGACTCTTCATCTCCTCTGGCGATCACACAGAGGTCTCTTCGAATTCTATGGCAGACACCATCAATGGTTTCTGGTAGTTTCACTGTGTCATGCATCAATAGCCCTTCGATTGTGCTCATGTTCACCTACATCATTGGATTAACTCTGACGTGTTCTTGCGTTATTTACCCATTTCGTACTTTCACAATTTCAGAGATTCTGCGATGAGACATCTTGAGTCTCCATGTCACAAGTTCCAAAGCTCTGAAACATACCTTTTCTATGTTGGCTCCTTCCTCCATATGACCATGTCCATGACCAAGCGCTTATGAAAAAAGTGTTTTTCGTGAATTCGCATTTCGTGAATCTGGAGATGAGGCATCTCGACTCTCCAAGTCGCGATCCCTGAAACCCCAAAATGGATCTTATCTAGACTGACTCCTTCCCTTCTCATGACCACCAATGGTGACCATTGGTTGTGCCAAAAGGCGCTTTATATTTTGCGAGTTTATAAACTTCATCGAGTATGATCAACGGTTGAAATCTCCATAAATCCGATGGTCCAGATCTTATCATGATCTCGCATCTCGTGAGTTTACACACCATGCTCTGTTGACTCCAAGTCAGTGACTTGTGCTATGATTCGATGGTCTAGATATGATCTTAGTTCAATGGCTCAGATCATATCGCGATTTCGCATCTCGCGAGTTCACTGGTTATGTTTCTTGCCTCTCCAAGTCGCGAGTCGTGAAACTCCGAAATGACATGGGATCAACGGTCCAAATCACCCCTTGATCTGACGGCTGCAATTAAATTGCAATTTCACATATCATGATTTCAGTGCTTATGTTTCATACCTCTCCAAGTCGTGAGTCACGAAACTCTGAAATGACGTGGGATCAATGGTCTAGATTGCCCCTTGATCTGACGGCTGCGATTAAATCGTGATTTCGCATATCACAATTTCAGTGGTTATGTTTCTTGCCTCTCCAAGTCACGAGTCAAGAAACTCCAAAATGGAGCTTAGATCAGTGGTCCACGTATTTTGGTGTATTGACGGTCAGGATCTTTTCGTGATTTCGCAAGTCTTCACCTTGCACTTTTAAAGATCATGCAAATTTGCCTAGATCCTATGATGGTCGATCCTCGCGCTTGGATCTAATGCCCGAGATCTATCCTCCATATCTGTGTTCTCTTCTTGTCTATATTGAGATCTGACAGTCATTGGTAATTCTGAATTGTTGATCCAATGATCACTATTGCTGCTTCTCCCCCATTATCACTGCACTGTTGATCATGCTGATCTTTGCCATCGCTATTCTTGCCAACAATTCTCTACACTATCTCTTCTGAGATTATTCGAATCTTCCTTGCAGTGTCTTCTCATAATGCCCATCTATTACATACTTTTTGTACTCATGCCATCTTCATTGTTGTACTTGCCATCAATGACAAGCATTTGCTATCTGTTAAATATTTGCCAACACTTTCTTTCGTAGCTTGGCTGATTTTCATACCTCAAGGCCAGTTGCTATCTTCTAGAAGTATCTGTTTAGATGATGCCACAAACAATGTCGCCAAGTATAGCACAGTCATAGAATTTTTTTGTGATGCTCTGTCGCATCGTATCTCTCACCTCCGGGTATACTTGGATGCACAACTGGTTGTGTCCCAGTTAAATGGGGTTTACCATGTTTATGATCCTACTCTACATCGACGATTCCTTAGGGTACATCCCTTAGAACGTTGCTTTGTTTACATTACATGTATCCATGTTCCTAGGATATTAAATCAAATGACAGATACTCTAGCTAATCAATTATTAGATTGGCATATTGCACACAGACAAAAAGAAGCACACACATACACATGTACATACATTTGTAAAAATTTGATCCATAAGACATAAAATATGTATATATATATATATATATATATATATATATATATATATCAAAAAGTGTCAAAGTACATAGGTGGGCACAAGCACCTCAAAAATATATGTCCAGTATACATCATGGGGGTTATTCCCTAAAAAATATACAAAAGAGTTTCCTCGACACGTAAGTGGTCCATCCTAGCTAAGAATGGGGCCTGTTGGCCCTGCCACAGTGAACAATGGAGTTTTCCAAATGCTGGAAGAGTTGGATCCAGGTCCATGGCACCCCAACTACATGAGGTTGCATCGATGGTGGGAGATCCTCAATCTCAGCCATGGGAACTGCACGAGTGAGCACGGTGAGGTTCTGCTCCACCCATCTCAAAAGTCTCTCAGCCTCTCCAACTGGAGGTTCCCCTATTGTTTTTGTTGGTTCGATGGATGTTGTTGGTACTACCTCTAGTCGAGGACACCGCCTAGTCCTCGAGAACTCTGCTCGACACACCAGTCCCACATCTGTACATAACAAATACATAGTTATCAGATACTCTGGTACATATAAAAATAAACTAAAAAATTAAATAAATTAAAAAAAAAAACATACCTATCTCTCCTCACTCCCCTCCAGGAGGTACGGGCATGTCTGGATCCCTCGAGAAGATGATTTTGGCATAGGGGTAATCCTCTATCGTCAAAATATGTCATGCCCACCAGTCGAAAAATGTGTTGTCAAAGGCCTTTATGGTCCTTCCTCCTCCCTATCACAGCAACAATGCCACACATCAACACACTACTGGGAAGGAGGCCACATGCCCCCGCACTGTCTCTCGTGGACTAAGGTTGGGTACCCTCTCGAAGAATAAAGAGGAAAAATGATACCAAACTGAAATTTTTTGTTACTCTGCCCTCGACACTCTGTGAGCTGCCTCTTCATGCGGTTAAGAATGGCCATGCTATAGTCGAACACTCGTGCATTTAATCACTACACCACACAATACATGTGTGCTTGGGAAGCTTGATGTAAGGCCATGGATCCAATGATCCACCCAATGAGTAAAAATATCACCTTCAGTGATAGGTTTGTGATATTGTGGATTGACACCTGAGAACCTACTTTCTTAGTTCCATCCTCGCAATGCATTTTGATCAGCTCAGAGATGTTGTGGGGCCCAGGGGGAAATGAATGCAAGTTATCTGGTTCCCCTCTCCTCGAGAGGCCAATCAAGAATTATATCTTTAGTTGTTGGATTCATCGACTGCCCCTCGAGCATAAACGCCTCAACATCAGGATGCCAATAATCCATGAAGGCATTCAATAGCCTGAGTTGTTCCCTCATGAGTGTACACCAATAGAACTTCCATAACCTGCATTGTTTCAATTTGGTGATAGAAGTAGGGTCCTCATCGACCAAGATATCAATGTCTTTGTGCTCCCTCTCTCTCTAGTGGACATACATCCTGCTACATGACAAGTTTGTGGGGGGAGTTAGCTCTTTCTTTTTCATTTTTTCTATGTTATTGAGGGTCTATGTGGGTTGTCTTGGACACAGTCACATATGCACATGGGTAGATTTTTTTTTTCCCACGGACATACGTGGGATATCCTTAGATATCCCGCGTACATGTAGGGCCTCCCTTTTTTAGGAGGGCGTACCCCCCAAAAAACTAAAAGAAATACATAAAAGAGGTATGGAAATGCAAGAGGGATGAATTTGTAGTTACTTGGTCTGATCGAAAGTTCATTTCATCCTCTGAAGCTCCTGAAATCAACTCTTTTAGAAAAGGGGTATTTTTCTCTTTTTGGTTAATTCCCAATTTGCAATGGTGAAAATGAGCTGTCAACTTCTATTTATAGACTTTTTTTGCCTTTTCACCAATTTTTTGAAACCTTTTGTCATTTTTTCTGGCTTGAAAATCGTTTAGCATGGTTCTTGAGTTTTTTATTGGATGTTATGATAAATTTCACTTTTGGTTTGGTAAACGTTTTGGGAGATGGGTCACTTTTAAAAAGGTCCTTTGGTAAAAGTAATTTTTTTCAACGTTTTGCATATAAGTTAGGATTCCACCTCCACTTTCTACATCTCATTGTCTTTTCCTCTTTGTAATAGGATCAATCCCACTGAAATGTGACAAGGAACCGTCATTTCTTCTTTAGAAGTGTCGTAATTTGGTGGTAGAGCATACCTCTACATGGATGCCTTAGGTAGATCCTGGTTGGATTTTGGCATCCATTTCTTCGTTAATGACATAAGCTCGGGAGTCATTTTATCCCTATCTTGATTACAATATTGAGCCTCATACATATGATATGTCATCACTCTTGGCCTCACCCTTGGTACTCCCAAAAAATGAGTCTTATTTAATCCCTTTTCAGACTCTCTAAACATGAAAAGATTTTCAAGTGATCTTGTTGTCCTTCACATTCGCCAAACTAAAACTTGAAGGCACGTCTATCCAGCGGTAGTTTACCCAATTTTCAATCTGGATGGTCAATTGTACGAACAAATGTATACTCTAGGAACTTCGGTTCGATAGAAGAGTATTCTCAGGTATAAGTTTAACCCTTTTTCGGGCTTGAGGGACTAAATTTACGAAAAAGTAACCCCCACAGAGTCCATAGTTAATCTCTTTTCAAACTCCCTAAAATTGAAAAGATCGTCGAGTGACCTTGTTCTTTCACACTCTTTAAATTGGTCCAGAATAAAATCCCCTATGGAGTCCATAGTTAATGATGTAGGAGAATCGCAAGAAAGTGCAAGTGGAGGAGAACTGGATATACACTAGAGCGCATTTTGAAGACATTTAAATTTAAAAGATGAAACATTAATGTAATAGATAAAAGGATATAATTTCTCTTAAATTTTTGGGGGATTGTAATGCAGATCTTGAGCGTTTCTCTCATCTGTCAGTTGGAGGCATTTAATGTAATAAATGTAAAGTAGTTGTAATATTTAATTTCGATAAGATATCTTAGAGTTGTAGGATGGAAAACTCAAGAAAGCTCCCTCAGATGTATTGTATGAGGATAATTCTCATTGTAAGAGTAGAAGCTGTAGAGAAAGAGAGCGTAGGAGAGTAGAGAAGAACATATATTGTAGAATTTGTTTGAGTAGATAGTTGTTGTGATAGAAACCTTGTACAGAAGCACTTGAATTAAGATAAGGAGGCTTTAATCCAATTTCATGGTGTTGTTATGGTTACTATTTGCATCTATTGAATGGTATGTTTACAGTTTTCTATTATGCTCTATTGTGCATTTGTTTCGATTCTTTATGTGTATGATTTCATGTTGAATGTATGAAGTCCATGAGAGAGAGAGTATAAGTTTCAATTTATTCTTGTTATGATAATTCCTGCAAGGAGTGTAGTGAAGGTTCACAAGGAGTGCGTTGACGAGATTCTGAGTTTTACCTCAGAAACGATAAAGAGGGATAGAGTTGTTCTTATACCAAAAGAAGTGAAAATATAGCACAGAGCCATGCAAGGTGTGCACAGCCCAGGTTGAATTCTTAAACTTTTCCAACCCAGGGAAACGGTTGAAGAACTTTTTTTTCAAAGAGTGTGCAGAGTTGGAGTGTTTGGATAATCTGAGATTATCATGAAGGCCACATAGAGCGCGTGCAAGAATCCCTTAGAATCCTTGAGTTTGAAGAATAAATCAAGCTCAGGAAGGATAGACATTTGGAAATTCCAAAGGAAGGATGAGTTTCAAGGTCACCTCACAGAAACCAAGCTCAGGAGGAAAGACGCCAAGCTATTTGGTTAGGAGTCTTTGAGAGCCTGAATGGACGGTTCAAATTCTCAGAGGGAGAAAACATTGATTTGTCATGGACCGTTGGATCCAGCAGATCAACAGAGAGGATAAGGGAAAGAGTATTTTAACATTCGTAAGCTCAGGAGAGATAGCAACCATTAGGTCTGGATCAAAGAGAGTCGTTGATAGGTGATTGGAGTTTTGGCATTTTGGGATTCAGGAGCATGGAGGAAACGACTACCTAGAAGTCATTATTTGTGAAGTCCCGACCTTCGCGAAACAAGAATATGAACCGTTAGATCATGGGGGGTTCAGGACCATTTATTCGTGGTAAATAACTTGTGAGTTTGGACTTCGGGAAAAAGGGAGAAGAGTCGCATCCCGAACTCATGAATCATGAAATTGCGACGTGCTCAGAGGTGAGGCCCTAGGATTTGGATGGAAGTAATATGGTGGAAGCATAAGGGAGGATCTAAGGACCATTAGTCTATTTCGGGGTTTCAAAAATCAGAGGAGTCGGGATGACTCGCAATAGGAATCCCAAAATCATGAAACGCGAAGTCACGAACTTGAAGAGCCATTTGCATTAATTCAGTGGTCACACCAATGGTCACGTGGAGTAGAGGTTTGCACTTAGTGATTTTTCACGCAGGCATAAATTCTAGAAGGACCTATGGTCATTAAGTGTTGAAGGTTCCATAAGGGACCGAGGAGCCATTTCGGCTCGAGAATTGGAAGATCCAAAGACCAGGAGGTCAAGCAGACCCTGTTGAGGTGGTGGTCTGTGTCAAGTGGTATCAGAGCTAATAACTTTTGTATTTTGTAGAGGAAATATAGAGGACAATTGTGATTGAATTCTACGTGGAAATATTGCAATAACACCGACGAGGAGACATCAAGAGAGACCTATGCCCGATCCAGCCATGGAAAGGGAAATGAGGGAACTTCGTGCTTGATTGGATGCTATGGAGACAGCACAGAGGAAAACACCTGATAGTAGATATATCGATGAGGCTGAAATTGAGAATGAAGTTGGAGCCAAAGAAGAAGTTGTAGCCAAATATGTTGCAGAGGAACTTCTATTCAAATATGTTGCAAGGATGGGTGCTAGAGAAAAAATGGACATCCCCATGTATGAAGGAAACTTAGACGTTGAGGAGCTGTTAGATTGGTTTAGAGATCTAGATAAATACGTTGACTATGAGGATATCTAAGAATATAAGAAAGTTAAACACGCAGTCACTATACTGAAAGGGCATGCAACACTCTGGTGGCAAGCTGATAGGCGTTGTAAAGGAAAACAAAGAATTAAAATCTAGGAAAGGATGGTCATGAAGATGAAATCCAAATTCATACCTAGGGATTACCAAATTAATTTGTTTCAAATAATGTCGAGTTTAAGACAAAAAGGGATGATAGTGAAGGAATACACTGAGGAATTTTACAGACTAAACATCAGAGTTGGTCATCACGAGAGTGATGATGAAAAATTCGCCAGATACATGAATGGATTGAGATATGATATTTAGGATGATATGAGCATGGTGACAATCTGAAATTTATAAGATGCTTATCAGATTGCTTCAAAGGCAAAAGTGAAATTGGATTGAAAGCAAGGTCAAAGGGGCAGAGGTAGAAGTAAGAGTAGAGGAAATTAAATTCCACGACACAGAGTACAAAAGCCCAAGGATGAAAAGAATAAACCTCATAACCACCCAGAAAAGGGAGGAATCTCACAATGAGAAGATTATGCTGATAGGAACACTTTTCCTCGAGAAAGAGGAAGACGAAGAGGCAGAGGAGGTGAAATAAAGTTTTTCATCTATGGAAAGATTAGACACAAATATTTTGAATGTCCCTATAGAAAAATATATGGAGGAGGAGAATCTCACATTTCAAAATCACAAAGATGAAATTTTGAGGCAAAATATGACGAAGGCGGAAGATCCTTGATGATGAGGAAAATTCTCTTGAAGCCAGAGAAAGATATGGAGAATCTAGTCCAGAGGAACACATTATTTAGGACTTCTTGCAAGACCAAGGATAGGGTATGCAAGGTGATAGTTTATAGCGGAAGAACGAATAATCTAGTAAACAAAAAGATGGTGGAAAAGACAGGATTGGAGACAGTTGCACATCCAAGCCCATACAAGGTTTCATGGTTGCAAAAAGGACAACAGGTAATAGTCACTAAACAATGTTTAGTTGAATTTAAGATAGGGGGATATAGATATGAGATCTTATGTGATTTTATTCCCATGGAGTTTTGTCATATTTTGTTGGGGAAAGAACACATACAACTTGGAGAATAATGGTAGGACACATATGTTTCTGCCAATTGAGGAAAATAAGTTGAAAGAAGGAAAAATAAATATTATACTTCTCATGAGTGGGAAGGAACTTCTTGATGAAGTCAAGAAAGATGAAGAAATGTAGTTTGTTGTGGTGAGAAAACCTAGAGTCATATTGACCAGTACCTCAATAGCTGATATACCTGAGGAGATTCAATAACTACTGGAGAATTTTGTTGATATAGTGGTGGACGATTTACCTTGTTCGTTGTTGCCCATCAGAAGTATAAGCCATCACATTGACCTTATACTAGGAGTGAGTTTATCAAACAAATTATCGTACAGACTGATTCCATAGGAGAATGAAGAGGTCAAGAATCAAGTCTAGGATTTGATGGACAAAGGGTTGATTAGAGAAATCTTGAGTCCATGCATTGTGCCAACAATGTTAAGTCCAAAGAAATATGGTGGATGGAGAATGTATACAGACTCGGGGGCTATAAAATAAATCACCATCAGGTATAGATTTCCTTTACCTAGGATGGATGAATTGATGGATTGCTTGAGTGGAGCAAAGTTTTTTTCAAAAATCGATTTGAAAAGTGGATATCATCAGATTAGAATGAGGGAAGGTGATGAATGGAAGACAATATTCAAGACAAATGAAGGGATGTATGAATGGCTTGTCATGCCATTTGGCTTGAGGAATGCACAAAGTAGTTTTATGAGATTGATGAATGAAGTATTGAAATATTTCATTGGGAAATTTGTGATTGTGTATCTTGATGATATATCAATCTTCAGTAAGAATGAGGAAGAACATTTAAGACATTTAACTCTAGTGATGAGGAGGTTGCAGCAAGAGAAATTGTTGATAAATATTAAGAAGTCATCTTTTATGAAGACAAGGCTTATTTATTTGGGTTTTGTGATCTCTTAGAATGAGTTGAAGATGGATCCTGAGAAGGTAAAAGAAATAAAAGAGTGGTCGTCACTAAGGAATATCTTTGAAGTCAAAAGCTTCCATGGACTAGCTAGTTTTTACAAGAATTTCATCAGAAATTTTAGTGGAATTTGTGCACCAATGATGGACACAGTCAAGAAAAGACATAAATATTTTCATTGGACAGAGGAAGAAAAGAAAAGTTTCAAGTTGTTAAAAGAGAAGATAACTGGACATCCAATTCTAGTTCTTCCAGAATTCAGTAAAACATTTCAAGTGAGATGTGATGCAAGTGGATTTGTGATTGGAGCAGTCTTAAGTCAAGAAAATAGACTAGTTGCATACTTCAGTGAGAATTTGAACAATGCCAAAAGGAATTACTCCACTTATGATAAATAATTTTATGCAGTCATACACGCATTGAAGAAATGGAGGCACTACCTGGTTTTGAAAGAGTTCATTTTGTATAGCGACAACCAAGCCTTACGGTTTATAACTAGACAGGAAAAACTGAACCAGAAACATGAAAAATGGGTTGAATTTATGCAGAACTTTACTTTTTTTACAAAGCACATTTAGTGAAATGCTAATAAGGTTGTTGACGCATTGAGAAAGAAATGTTTGATTCTACAGGAGTTTTGAGTGAAGACCTTAGGTTTTGATAGAATTAAGTAAATATATAGGGATGATTCATATTTTAAGGATGCTTTCGAAGCATGTGAGAATATTGTTCTGAGAGAAAGAAGCCAATGAATTGAATATTTAATTCAGGATGGACTGTTATTTAGAGGAAATCAGTTGTGTATCCCGAAGAGTTCTATGAGAGAAAACTTTTTGAAGGAAAACCATAGTGGGGGATTGGTTGGACATTTCGGCCATGAAAAAACATTTGTGCAACTGAACAGTTTGTATTATTGTCAAGAAGTTTGTGAACAGATGTAGAATCTGCCAGCATGCAAAGTGAAAAAGACATAATACATGGTTATATCAACCATTTCCAGTACCATAGAGGCCGTGGGATGCAGTAAGCATGGATTTTATGTTAGGAATGCCAAGGACACATAGAGGTTGTGACTCCATATTCGTGGTAGTCGATAGATTCTCAAAAATGACACATTTTATTCCATGTTAGAAAACCAGTGATGCAACGCACATTGCAAATATGTTTTTCAAAGAAGTTGTTCGACTTCATGGTTTACCCAAGAGTATTTTTTCAAACAGAGATACCAAAATTGTTGGTCATTTATCGAGGACACTATGGAAAATGCTAGGGATGAATCCGTCTTTTAGCTTAGCATATCACCCTCAGACGGATGGACAAAGTGAGGTAGTAAATCGAAGTTTGGGAGACTTATTGACTATCTTAGTAGTTTAACATCATAGTTAGTGGGATAAGATTTTGTCGCAAGAGGAATATGCATATAATGACTCACCTAACAGAAGCACATGACAAATACCATTCCAGATAATGTATGGAATGTATCCAAGAGGAGAATCTGATTTGAGAGACTTAGAGCATAATGGTTTCAGGAGTGTTGGAGCTGAAGATTTTGTAGCAAAGATGCAAGAGCTCCACAGTAAGATTAAAGAGCACTTGTGGAATTCCAACCAGGAATACAAGCACAGAGCAGATCAAAACATAAGAGAGATTCAATTCAAAGTGGGAGATTTGGTCTTAGCACATCTAAGAAAATAAAGGTTCCTAAGGGGAACATATAATAAGCTGAATATGAAAAATATAGAGTCGTGTAAAATCTTGCGGAAATTTTAGGCCAATGCTTATGAGATATAATTTCCAGATGATGTGGGAATATCACCCATATTCAACATAGAAGATATGTACCCTTACAGAGAAGATGAAGCAAGAGGATAAGAGACTCAAAAGGAAGTTCAGTGGGTCAAACAAATACCTATAGCTGAAAATTTGCAGATGGAAAATATCATTGATCATAGAGTTGGCAAGAAGACCCAGAGGAAAACATATTTTGAATATTTGATAAAGTGGAAAGGACACCCGATTGAGGATGCTAGTTGGGAAAGTGAAGAAGATATCCAGAAACATGGACAGATGGTGCAAGAGCTCATGGACATGATTCCATGATTTTTTCAGCCAAAGGAGTATGATGCAGGAGCATCGGAAGCAAGCGCAAGTGGAGGATAGTTGGATATACACTAGCGTGCATTTTGAAGACATTTAAATTTAAAAGATGAAACATTAATGTAATAGCTGAAAGGATCTGATTGCTCTTAAATGTTTTGGGTATTGTAATGCAGATCTTGAGTGTTTCTCTGATCTGTCATTTGGAGGCATTTAATGTAATAAATGTAAAGTAGTTGTAATCTTTAATTTCGATAAGATAGCTTAGAGTTGTAGGAGGGAAAACTCAAGAATCTCCCTCGGATGTATTGTATGAGGATAATTCTCATTGTAAGAGTAGAAGTTGTAGAGAAAGAGAGCATAAGAGAGTAGAGAAGAACAAAGATTGTAGAAGTTGTTTGAGAAGATAGTTTTTGCTATAGAAACCATGTACAAAATCACTTGAAACAAGATAGGGAGGCTTTAATCCAATTTCATGGTGTTGTTATGGTTACTGTTTGCATATATTGAATGGTATGTTTACAGTTTGCTATTATGTTATGTTATGTATTTGTTTTGATTCTCTATGTGTATGATTTCATGTTGAATGTATGAAGTCTGTGAGAGGGAGAGTATAAGTTTCAATTTCATCTCGTCGTGATAATTCTTGCAAAGAGTGAAGTAAAGGTCCGCAAGGAGTGCGTTGACGAGATTTTGATTTTTACCTCAAAAAATATTAGGAGGGATAGAGTTGTTCTTATACCAAAAGAAGTGAAAATATAGCACAAATCCATGAAAGGTGTGCGCAGGCGAGGTTGAAGTCTTAGACTTTTCCAACCCAAGGAAGTGGTTGAAGAAATTTTGCCGCAAAGAATGGGCAGATTTGGAGTGTTTGGATAATCGAAGATCATCGTGAAGGCCACAAGGAGTGTGTGCAAGATTCCTTTAGAATCCTTGAGTTTGTAGCAGAAATCAAGCTCAGGAAGCATAGAGACTTGGAAATTCCAAAGGAAGGATGAGGTTCGAAGTCACCTCGCAAAAACCAAGCTCAGGAGGAAAGATGCTAAACTATTTGGTGAGGAGTATTTGAGAGCCTGAATGGATGGTTGAAATTATCAGAGGGAGAAAACACTGATTTTTTGTGGACCATTAGATCCAACAGATCAGTGGAGAGGATAAGGGAGAGAGTATTTTAACATTCACAAGCTTAGGAGAGATAACATTCATTAGGTCTAGATCAACAAGAGTCGTTGATTACTGATTGGAGTTTCTCCATTTCAGGATTCCGGAGCATGGAGGAAACGACAACCCAAAAGTCATGAGTTGTGAAGTCCCAACTTCCTGAAACAAGAATCTGAACTGTCAAATCATGGGGGGTTCAGGATCATTGATCCGTGGTAAAGAAGTTGTGAGTTCAGACTTTAAGAAAAAGGGAGAAGATTCACATCACGAACTCACGAGTCACGAAATCACAACATGCTCAGAGGTGAGGCCCGAGGATTTGGATGGAGGTCATATGGTGGAAGCATAAGGGAGGAGCTAAGGACCATTAGTCTATTTCAAGGTTTCAAGAATTGGAGGAGTCGGGGTAAATCATAGCAGAAATCCCGAAATCGTGAAACATGAAGTCATGAACTTGAAGAGCCATTTGGGTTAAGTCAGTGGTCACACCGGTGGTCATGTGGAGTAGAGGTTCGTGCTTAGTGATTTTTTGTGTGGGAATAACTTCTAGAAGGACCTGTGGTCATTAAGTGTTGAAGGTTCCAGAAGGGACCCAGGAGCCATTTCGGCTCAAGAATTGGAAGATCCAAAGACCGAGAGGTCAAGTAAACGCTATTGAGGTGGGGGTCTGCATTAGTTAATCTCTTTTCAGACTCCCTAAAATTGAAAATATTGTTGAGTGACCTTGTTCCTTCACACTCGTTAAACTGGCCTGAAAGAACACACCATACGAAGTCCATAGTTAAGCTCTTTTCAGACTCCTTAAAATTGAAAAGATTGTCGAGTGATCTTATCTGTGTCACACTCGTTAAAATGGTTTTGAATAAATGTATTTTCGATGCTAGTTTACCCATTTTTCAAACCGACTAGACTACCTTTGAAAAAGGTACCCCAATGGAGTCTTCTTTTACGTTTTTTTCAGACTCTCTAAACGTGAAAAAACTACCAAGTTTATCTTCTCTGGGCTTGTGAAAAATACATCGAAGGGGGTTTCATTGTGTCCTTATAATCGCATTTTCATCTCTACATATTTTTCCTAATGTCGGCTCCATGTTGCTCTCAATTGAACCTTTGAAGTATGCCTTAGACACAATCCTCGTAGCACTTTGCCTCTGTGACCTGACACCTTGACCCATGGAGGAATTTTCCCCGACTGTCCTTTCCTGCACCTCTATCCTTTCTATGAGCATTAGTGTGTTCCTTGCACTTGGAGCTAGTATTCTTGTGAAACTCATTCCTCCTTTGTAATGTAGCATTATTTTATTCTTTTTCAAGCTCTTTAAAAATATTGAAAAAGACAAAAAAAAAAAAATACCCCAAAAAGAGGATGGGAAATATATTTTCTTTTTATAGCAGCACAATGAGTCTCCCTTGGACAAAACACATCCTTCCATTTGTTCATAAAGCTTTGGGATTTAATATTACCTTAGGAAGTTGTTCTCGCTATATAGATTTGTGTCCCCCTCCTTTTGGTTATCCTTCCAAACACATGGAGAGTTTGTGTTGCCTCCTTCATCATGAACTTATGTCAATGTCATGTTTCCTGAGCTTGATCATATTTCATGCTATTTTCCAAGGGATTTTTTACCCAACCTGAGTCGGCGTTTCTGCAGTTTGTCTCTTTCCCTCATGTCTGACCATCCCAAAAAGTCCATTCAAGTCCTTGTTAAAAATCAATGAAGTTCTCTTCCTGATCACCGAGATCCTCTTGTATTTTCCCAACGAACCATCTAAGACCTCTAGGTAGTGAAGTCACACACTCACATTACACTCCTACCCGAGTTTTGAAGATATTGAAGTTTTTTCTCGAGCTCTGAAGGCCTCATCTCCAGCCATCAACTGTCATTTTCTTCTTGAAGATGGATACTATACATGTATATATTTGATTTTGAGATGTAGATCCGATGTGTATTTCTCGTGAATACACTTTATATAGTTATATGACATGGATATGTAGTGTATTTGATTGGAATCCATGATTTATTTCATCTCGAGCATGGGTATGCCCACCTCGGAGAGACAATTTTTATTTTTGTAGATGGCACCTCCTAAACCTTAGTCTTGGGCTCACTCACTTTGTACATTGGTGAAGATTTTTTAATGTATTTCGGCCATAAGATACTCTTTTGACCTCACACATTAGGGGGGAATTTGTTATAACCCTAAATTTCTCCATACATGCATACGTGGCATTTGACCCGCTTACTTTCTATTTTTTCCAATCCATCACTAAGAAACTCTTCTTAAAAACACTATTTTTGAAGATGTATGCATCCTACACCACTACTACCCACATACACATGCTTGCTACACCACTACAACCTATGTACATATGCTAGCTGCACCACTGTAGCCCGCGTATACTCACAAAAGTTTCAAAAATTAAAAATTCGCAAGGAATTCATTGAGATTACAAGCTATTGGGAAGTTTCCCATCTGATCCACCTCCTATAGCCCATCACCCAATCAAATAACCATCCTTTTGTCATATAAAAGGATTTTTTGGGGCCTCATTCCTAATCCAAGCATAAAAATAGTGAAACTCTTCACGTTTCACATCCCCTCCTTGCCCCAAGAATTGCAGCCACCTTGTGAGATTTGCATCAGAATTTCCCATTCTTGCATTTTTCCTCCATCATAAGCCTATTCCATTTCCCTAGAAGATGTTTGAGAGGAGAAAGATACGTGGAAGCGCAGTTGGATATTGGTGAAGAGGATCCCAGACCAGGTTCATGGATCAACCGTCGACCTTGTTGTAAGTAAACATTGTGATATCAATAAAAGGAATACTTTTTCTGACCAAAAATATGATGTGTCAAATATTTGTATTTCATTTATGATTTATTCTAACATCTAACCCATAATTTATATATGAGATGCATGTTTGTAGTTTCCTACTTATCTGTTTGTGAATGTAGGCCAACCTTGGGAGGAGGCTTGTAGTCAGTGGAGCTATCAGATGCAAGAGGATTGACACCGGACGCAGAGTAAAAGGTAAAGTTACCTGATATTTTCACTTTATTTTTCATGTATGAATTTGGGGTATATTCAGGGTAGTTAGAAAAGTAGGAGACTTTTAGACAGTTATATCTACCTACATTTTGAACCCTAGTGTAGTCCATAGGGGGGGGTTTCCCGTTAGTAGTCACACCCCAACTGCCTGAAGCTAGTGATGCAGGAGATCCAGAACATCAGATTGAATTGCTCCAAGGAGCATGGTCACAATTGGCCATTCATGTTGAGCATATAGAAGTGAATTTGCGACAGACTCAGCAGGAAGCAGAGAAACAACCTCAGAAGTTGCAGGAGAAGATGGAGAAGATAGTGCTAGAAGGAAACAATGCCCGAGGAACACTACATAAGTGCACAACTGAGTGCAAAAATATTTTCAAAGAAGTCAGTGATTAGATGGGCATCACCGCTAGGCAAAACTAGACCTTGGAGGATGTGTGTACTAGAATCTAAGTGATGAATGAAGAATTTGCAGCTACGATGGATCCATTGGAGAAACTACAGAAGTTTGATCAGATTTAGCAAGTGGAAAATGAGTTGAACACCCTATTTGAGGTGCAATTCGTAGCTTAGGAGGAGTTGCGTGACTTCCAACCTATCATTCAGACATTTTATATGAAAATGCATCAATTTGATACAACAACAGATTATGAATGGATATCGTTGGTCGCATCAAATACCAAGGGATGTATTACAGATGCAACCTAACAGTTTGTAGCATAGGCCTCACTCTTTGTCAAGAAATTGAAAGATAAAGTTGGAAGATTTCAAGAAGTGAAGAAGTGGGCCTTGGAGTTCATCCTAGATTTGGGCCCTTCATTTGAATATGTAGAAGAAGAGAAATCACAAGAAGAGGAGAAAAGGAAAGAGGAAAAGGAGGACAAGGGAAAACAACAGTTTCTCTTGGAAGTTGTGAAAGAGATGAGTACTTGACTCGAGGGTGAGTCAAGGTTTGTGGTCAGAGCTTATTGGGAACTTATTTTTTAGATGAGAAGTTGCACAAGAAGGAATATAGTCCTAGTTTTGGCCCAGTATGCGTTGCACAAGCTATAGAAGAAGTTGTACATCAGAGCAAGGAGAAGTAACAAAAATTAGTTGTGAAAAGGAGAGCGCAACGCCAACAAAGCAAAAGCAGTTGCAACAGAACAAGAAAGCATGCAATCCAAATCTAGAAGACACAACTTAGCTTATATATAGGGATGATTATGATTGTAAAAGGGTTTGGTTTGGTTCTCCCCTTTTTGTTAGGTTCGGTCATAATTGTGGTTGTTTATTGTTGAGAAGTCAATTTTTGAGTTATGTAATGTAATTTGTACATCATTTTGGGAATTAGAGCTCTGCGACATGGGTTCTGTAACCAATAATTACTTTGTAACTCTGAGGTTGTAACTGAAACGATCTGAAGATAATATATAAGAAGGATCCAAAATTTCAAAATATGAGAAGATAATTATGTGTTTATACTATTTCATTGTATCTTTATAGTACTTCTTTATGTTTAATAAGTTCCACATGATGTTTCTGTACATGAATGTTTTTTGCAACCTAAGTAGATTTAGTTCTTGTGTATATGATTTCATATTTTTTCTGTAGTTAGATGTCTTTCTCAATATCAGGATGAATCTTGAAGGTTCTGTGAACCCACCTAAGTATTCTCCTTGCCCTTCCCTATACTTTTGTCTCAACATCTCTTCGGGTGAGACTTCTTCTCTTCGAAGGAGATGAAAATAGAAACGCTCTAGACTACATAGTATATTTTGTTGGTAACCTCAAAAGGACCATGGTCTGATAAATCTTGCACTAACAGTGTTCGAGGAACAGGTTTCTAAAAACACCATAAATAACTCCTAACAAAAAAACTAATGTTTCAAAGGAATTGGGAATTACATAAAGGAGTGCAACAAAGGAACAAGAAGATAATTTTCCTGTAGAAAGGCATATTATATCAAGAAAGAGAATACTTTTGTTACAATAGGAAAAAGAGATCAAACACGAACCTAAATCCTCTGTTTAAAAAAAAGGTTTTAAAAGTTGTGACATGTTTTACACAAGGAGAATGATGAGACAGAGCACATGAACTACAAAATGAAAAATATGAACCTGGAACAGAGGCTTATGATATATCAAGCGAGGAACTTCCAATGGAAAGAAAGAAGAAAGGTAAGCAACCTCCTAGGTTCCCTTATAGACCTAAAACACAACCTACCAATAAACTCAGACTTAAGTCTAAATATTTACTCAATCCTTCTATAAAGGAATATAATATGATTATCTTGGAGGATGACAGTCCAAAACAAAATATTGAGAAGAGAAAGTTGGTTCGTAGATCTATAAAGAGAAAAAAAACCAGAACAACCAAGAAGGAAAAAAGAAACACTCACTGCTTAAGATTGAATCTTCTCAAATTAATGATGGAACAGAACAAGATCCCACCTATAGTACAAAGATACATAGATGGATTTCTATTTTTGTCTCAAACAGATAAAATATGGATAAAATTTCATGGTTAAAGATATATTCAAATTATCAGTTCCCGTCATTATTCTAGGAAGAGTAATTTGGGCTCCATTTCCGAGCAAATAGTATCCATTTGTGCAAAACCGTTAAGAACCCACTTCCAAAATGGGTCCATTTGCCCTGAAAGTGGGAGGTTTTCAATATTTATCAATGGGTTGGGAGAAATATTTGTCTAATTAGAACAATATTTTCTAGAATATTAGTTTCACACCCCCAATCATCACCAATGAAAATTAATTTGCAAAACTTAAGCATTAAGAATGGATAGTTAGAGTCAATCTACAACAACATTTCCAATCTCAATCTAGCATAAATTTGAAGGTTTAAGTCTCCAACACATCTACGTTGGAGTATTTTATATAGATCCTATTTGGGAGGACAAGGATATCTCTGGAGTTATGATTTGATCCTAGGTTCAAGGACGTTTTCCTAAGATCTAGATTTTTGTTGAAAAACAATGAATGAAATGGAATGTAATCACTATTTGTTAGGAAGATATGAAGTCTCAATCAAAACTATAACTAAAATTTAGGATCTGATGTAAACCAGTTATGCGTATAAAAAGGGACTTAGATGAAAAAATTAGGGGTTGGAGTTTGGTGGTGCTTAAGGTACATTTGACCGATATTGTATGCCTAGAATTCACTAAATTTTACACTCAATGGAAAATACAATATGATGGTTAGAATTTCTTATTCTTGTGTTATTTCTTCTATCTTACTTAAATGCATTTGAATCCTTTTTTCCAAGCATGTGATTTATCCTGTTCTTGTTGAATTCAGTCAAAGATTTCGTTGCTTACTCACCTGTTACTGGATTTGTATTTAAGTGGGTCCATCTTGTTTCTAAATTATATTTGGGATCAAGATTCTTTTTTGTAAGTGAATATATTGTGAACTTGCATCTTTTTATTTCTTCTCTTTCTACCTCTTTATCTAGTTGATCAGAGTGGATTCCATTGACTAATTGAGTGTTATGTAAATTTGATTTTGTAACAAGAACCTTATGTTATCCCATTTAATCCACTACTTAACCCATAAACTAACCTTTAAACCCAAGAAACCTACAAACATAAACCATTGCAATAACCAAGGTTCCCTAGATTTCCCCTTAGTAGTCAAAGACAACTTTAGGGACAAACATATTTTGGCACTGTTGTTGGGGATGAAGGAACGAAAACATTATCCATGGGAGAAAGACAACGATCAGATCTAGTTTTTGATGGTGAAAAAAATCTAGACACATAGTGACTGGGATCATTCTCCTGAAAACTCCATGAAAGAAAAATCCATTGACAACTCCATTGATTCAATATGACGAAGGCCATGGAGGAAATTGTATCTCGAATATTTGCTCCATTTGACTTATCAGTTGTTCCTGGTTACCCAAATTGAGTACATGATGTAGATGAATGGAAAAGATGGCTTCCCAAGTTTAAATAAGCTACAGATGATAATCTTTCTAAACATGTGCTTGAGTTTCATGAATTGATGCATCATTTGTATATCTTTCATGAGGATGTACTCATGAATATGTTCATGTACTCACTTGAAGGAGATACTCGGTAATGGTACTGATCTCTTCCCCACTCTGGTATATCTTCCTTGAATCAATTTCATGATCATTGTAGAAGATATTTTCTAGCTAAATGTATCTTTGAGCACTATTGTGAAGAGTTTGCATCGTATATTTAGAATTATGTAACTGATGAAAAGGAATTAAATCTTAATGAAGTAAAGGATGACTCATTTTCTGTTGAATCATTTTCTAGTCCCATTATACAGTTGGAATTTTTTTAGCATTGTATTAATATTGAAGTCGACAATAGTCATACTTTATATACATTTGGAATCACATCAGATGTTTCTAATACTCATGACTATGATGAATTTTTTTCTCAAAAAGTTATTTGAGATCTCTCTGTTTTTTATGAGTATGAGGACTATTTAGAGATGAATTTTTTTATAGTAACACATAGGGAATTCTACAGAAGAAAGCATGTATATGGAAATTATCGGATTCAAGAAGTGAGGGAGATGAAGAGGAAGTTCAACAGAAACAAGATTTAATTCAACATCATGTTCCTTCTCTTGAAATAGGTGAAACTATATTATTTCCTTCTGAGCCTCTTCCCTTGGAATCTACAAAGGAATTTTCTTCTCAAGATGATTTTACTATTGATACTCATGGATTGTTTCAATGAGGATATTTGCAACACAATCTAGTTAATAGAGAATAAATTACAGAGGAGCAGCTTGATATTTTAAGTCATCTGGAAATTTTCCATGTTTTTCATGATCCTGTCGTTGCTTGGATGGAGAAAGTTTCTTCATATGTCCAAAACATCATATCTTTTGGTATGCCACTTGATTGCAGCAATAAGTTTGGGTTTTCCATAAGATTTATATTGTATCTATCATTTTTTTTCTGTGTTTTATCAATTAGTTGCATGCAAGAAGTTCTGATAGTTAATCAAATGCTTTCATGGTTGTATTGGAAGTTTGATGTGACTTGATAAGGAGTAGATTAGTTATTTTTGTAGGATTTGTACATAAATAATATCTATTTGTTAGCATGTTGGTTTTGGTTTGAAGATCAAATTGTAGTGTGAGAATAATGTCATGTTTTCAGTTTGACATAGTGTGCAGGAATAAGACTCCATAACCCAATGGAAGCCCTGGTAAATAACTTTTTATTTTTTAGTTTAGCTTTTTCAGCATGCATAGGGTATGTCTTCAGTGGGAAAATTTGGTTTGCAAAATTAGTTGCAGAGCAGATTTACATATTTGCAGTGATTAAATGGATTGGCACTTGGTATGCAGTTCTTGATCTCTCACAAGGAGAACATTATCCCCATAAGAATCAAACATTAGTCCCTATACATACTACCACCTTTTAGCCTTGATTTTTATCCTATTCCATAAAAACCTATACTGGGTCTATTTATTTTTGGTCGGTTGCCCCTTTTATACTTTATATCTCTCTTGTTGGTGTGATTTGATTTTATTTAAATTAGTTTTCATTTGATTATTTTAGGATAGTTTGAAATTTAACACGGAAAAGGATATGTCACATCACAATGATTATTTCCTATTGGCAAATCAAGGAATTTATCTAGGTATGAGATACAAAACAGAGTTGCTACAAGGATAATATTATTCTGGTAGAAAATGAAAAGTCACTTTTCAAATGTGCTTCAAACCCGATGATTGTGATAAGTAATCTCGATATCATAAGAAGATTGTGTAAACAGTTATGGTTTCAAATTTTAAGAAGAATTTTGAATAAAAGAAAATGTATCTTATTTTATTTTGCAACAAACATTTGTGTGCATCGGTTGTTCTGTGCAGGTATTCTCAGAATATCAAATTGAAACCCTAGCATTCGCAGGTGTACAAAGTTGCAACAAAACTCATATCGACTAAGAAGGGAGGATGAGTTATTCAACTCGAACTAGATGGGGTTGAATTATTAGAAGCATGTACAGAAATTATGGAGAAATTCATAGATGGGGGATGGTTTAAATTCTTTTTCAAATACTAGGGACATAAAGAAACAAATTCAAGGTTGTTTTCCTAGAATTTTGATGGGTTTCAAACTCAAGTGGGAAATTTTTTGATTCATGTTATAGAGCACTCAATTGCAG
>ML809787.1:63546-110090 GCA_009831015.1 Picea engelmannii | reverse complement strand
TCATCTTGTACTTGAACATTTAAGTGGGGTAAAAGGAGGTTTCCCCCTCGAAGAGGCTTATTATCTGAAATTATCTCTTTTTCAAGGCGTTGAGTACTTTTCCTGAGGTTTTTCTATGCTATATTGATGTTTGGTTCCTAACACAAAACTTCACACATAAATCTTGGACCAAAGTCAAACTTAGAAATCCCTGATGGAACATACAAAAGGACCTCTGAAAGAAAACCAAAACTGAACTCTAAAAGCTAGATCAAATTGCCACAGATTGCTGCCCACTCGACTCTGCACAATAGCCTTTATCATTCATGAAATTTAATTCATAAATATACAAGTCTACACAGACTATCAAATATAGATAAACACCTCTAAAGAACAAGTGTCTGAATCATTTTATTCAGCCCTGAATGTTGCTGTCTACAATAAGACCCTGCTATCACAAAAGAGAATTAGGCTATGATGAATATATGAATGAATGAAAACTGAACTATCTCAACATAACTCTTAGAGAAAACCTTAGCATGCTTTGTGCTTCTATCCTCCTCTTGTTCCTCCCCTATGTTTAGCTTTTAGCAATTTAGAATTGGTTATAGTAGTTGAACTAACTTATTAGTTAAGATAACATGAGGCCTTAACTAACTTTAGTTAAGGAAGGGGGGAAATGTAATAATCATAATAGGGTCATAATTAAATAATAACTAATAGGTGGGACTCCCTTGTGAGTCCCCTAGTTACAAAAATCATTACATCATAACATAATCCATTTGTTAAGCAAACAAACCCCTTGTGTCTCCCTTCAAAACATATTTTCCTTTGACAATTTTAGCTTGTAAAACTTGAAAATAATTCAGAATAATACTCATATATCCAAAATAAGACCTGCTTTCCAAAATAAAACATGTTGTCCAAAATCCATGGAGTCCACTGTCATAAAGCAATAAATGTCATAAAAATTAAAACCCATATTTTTCAATCTGTGAAGCAACCCTTTCTTGGTTGCTGCTGTCACCTCCTGATTTCCCTGAAATTGCCTTGAGCTGGGTAGAGCCTTTAGGCTTTATCTCACTAATCACATGGGAACAATCATCCCTCAGATGCATTCATGAAGACACGGATTTGTCAGAGTCATCGGAGGGTGAGGAAGGGGCAATGACAACTTTTCCTTTATCAGATGCATGGTGGGATTCAATCTTCAATATCTTGCTGGCATGGGAGGATTGCACTGGTGAGTGGTTAGGGGAATATTGGGCAATGGGGTTCAAAGGTGGGGGAGTAGGAAAGGTTAAGTTTTGCCAACCATGGTGTTGGGAGACTACCGGGTGAACAATCTCCTACCACTCATCGTTTTTCGAGATTTTAGGCTGTAAAGAGACATGAGGAGGCACAGGTATACCGGGGGCTTGAGGGGCTTGGAAGGGAGGCCTTTCAGGCCTCGGTTGGACTATTTCCTGTCCAATCCAATTAAAGAACCATCATGGAACAATTGGCCAAGATAATCAGAATCAACATCAAAATGTATTGAGAACCTAGGCATCCTTGGGCCTCGGTTCCAGTTACCTCTACCTCTGTTTCCTCGACCATGGATTTCTTGATTGAAAAAACTCATCCTGCATATGTTAACAATTAGTAAATAGTATTTTAAATAACCATTCATGAAAAATCCTTAAAAATATGAAATAGATTTGGCTCAGAATGTATCAGGCTCCTGCAATCCAATCCATACAAATTGTTCTAATGTTAATCAATGAGCAGGGGGTGGAAAAAATGTTCAGGGATACATGAGGGGTTTGCAATTTGCGAAAAAAATGATATAATGAAAGGGAAGAGATATGGTCACTGCTCAATGATAACAAAAATCAACTGTAATAAAACCAATAAACCTTACTGCAATCAACACATAATTTTTCCATTTCTATCCAATATAACACAAAAAATTTCTTAGCTATGATCAATATCAGAACAGGGGGTGAAAAATGAATATGGGATATGTGAGGGGGTTGTAATTAGCTGAAAATGAGATAATGAGAGGGGAAAAAACATTTACTATTCATGAGATTAATCAAGCAATCCATAAAATCAACCAACAATCAAACAACTGAGTACTAATTCCTGTGTATTTAACTAGTTCACCGTCCAATAATAAAATATCCAATACAACGGCATTACGAAACACAAGTACTTCACAAAATTTGTAAGAGGTTCTGTTGCTTTTATTCGTACATTCTGCATGTTATAACAATCAACAACAACACTCAATCTATAACCATTAACATCCATCATTTCCATACATTTCCCCAATCCACGTCTGTATTTGAAAGTGGTGTTTCCAAAAAATAATAATGAAGACTCTACTTCTGTTAATAGAGCCAATCGAGATCTTCTAATGATATCCGTTACCATACATATATATGCAGTAGACAAATAAAAATGATCAATACCTTACATATCACGCTTGAAATGCAATTGACTATAACCGACAATCACTATTTAGACACAGGCTATGTAGAAGCCATTTTCCAAAACCCTATAACCATGTCACTCTGTAACAAATATCTCAGTGCGACTTAAAATGAGCCAAACATCCCACACAACTATCATCAACAATGATCAGTTGCAAAAAGACAAATGCACTTAGAATTCATGGGTATCACTGGGCATACAAATAAAGCCATCCATATTATATGCGGTGCACAACTGAGAGGATTCCACCGTGTCATAGTTCCCATAACCACACAACAATATATAACCATGATATAGATATAAATAAATAAAAAAACTTCAGTCTGGGCCATTTATTAAGTTGCCTGTGAGTGACCAGGCCGCACACATTCAAGTGTATTCTACCAATGACAAGAGATGCAGTAAACATATCCAATCCAAAATTCTAATTCTCAGAACATTACCTATAGGACGTGACATGTGTGAACCACACCAAACCCTCTGACTAATTCCAACCACCATCTGAACATCATAAGCACCATTCTAATGGTTGTATAATAACCAAGAATTCGACACTGTGGTAAGGGAAACAATAGACCAACAAGCGTGATCACAATGTATACCATGAACCAAAACGAAAATGACAGATGCCCTTTCATAAAAAAAAAATTTGTTCTTTGACAACAGGCTGGTGACTGTGACCCTTAGAAATGCAATTGGCAATGTGGGGCTCATTCCATTGTCACAGAGGTATTGGCCAAAAATCATGCTAACACGAGTGCTAAACGAATCACAGGTGAGCCCGCATTCGAAGTAATAGGCCAAATGATCGCAACATGCTTGACAAACATCTTATGCAGCTCCAGTCTGGAGGGTTTAGGGTTTCACACAATAGCCATCTCAGGAGGGAGGGGGGCACCAACTGTGGTGGAAATTTGGGCTAAAGGCACATGCTCAAGGAGGACCACGATACTCGTGGATGTGAGGCATTTCCTTGACAGAGTTGGACAGGGTTCTAGTTAAACCCAGGAACCACAAAGACAATCATCCAGAAAACCCTTTAACAAAACATTCTGGTAACAAAGATATCACCCAGGAAGACCATGAACTCACAACAATTATACACAGAACCATCGATTTTCCATTCAAATATGAAACCACACAGTTGGAACACTCAGGACAACACAAACCCAAACAATTGAGCCAAAAACATTTCATAACCAGAGTGAAGTCAAGAATGGCCAAAAGAGACATACCTATCAATCAAAAACTTTAAGACGAGGAGCGGCCGAGCGGTTTCACCCTGCTGAAAATTCGGAGAGTGAACACAACAACCAGATCAAACAATAGTCTGATGAGGGTGGCGGCCAACGGGAAGGGTAAAGGTGACGTGCAGTAAATGCACGTCGCCTCCACCCACATCAAATTTACTCCATAGTACATGCCAACGAGCCCCCCATTAACACCATTAATCAACCAATGCATCGATAATATCAACACATTTAAACCATAACATAATCAAAGTTCCACAATTCAATCGTTGCATTGTTACCTTGCCAAATGCGCCACCCATGTCATAACTCAAATAATTCGCTTGACAACTATACAATAGAATCATTACTAACAACGTAATCACCATAAAAAAATGTGAGCCACTACTTCCATGGTCCACCAAGGTTCGTAACACATGCATATCAGCTACTGATTGCATCAACCAATGCATAACCATTGTATTATCTCCTTGCCAAAATGCACCACTAAAATTTCCACCATATGTATGTAAAATGTAACTTAACAATATTTCATAGCCATTTCCTTGTTAGTTAGGACTTAACCACTATCAACAAGTATTTTCATGCATATAGTATCGTAGAGCTAGGTCTCTTTTTTTACATTAGATATAGTATTTTACTTTTCCTCAAAATGCCTTTTTGTAATTTTCACGAAGATTTTTGTTGTACAGGTGTGAGAAGAACAAACCATAAATGAATAGCAGGCTGTAGTATCATGAAGGAACAACATCTGAAAACTTAACTGATATCAACGACAACCATATTCTCATCAACCATGTAACTTTGTAGCGCATCATCATAACATTTGAAAATGAACAGACTTGATCTTCAAAAGTTCAAGGGGGTCCCACCTACTAGCATTATTTAGTCATATATAATAATAGGCTTAGAAACACTTTGTGGGTGAAATTACGTTGACGTTTTCAATTGTCAACAACCGCTTTGTTAAATGTTTTCAATGGTAAACCAAGCAAAGTGATTTATTATATGAAAATCATTGATATTGTAAGTTCCTTGAAGCCCCAACATATTGTTAGAAATATGTTTTCTTTTATAACACACCAGTAATGGGGGTGTTTTATAAAACAAACCACTATGATAACATTTTAAATATTTGTCTCAGTGCCACTCTATTAACAACACCAACGCGTTTGGTTGAAATGAACACATCGAAGTTCCATTTTTCAAATTTAATGTGCATTTTTACTGGTGTGTTTGTCTTAGAACGCATTGGTAACGAGGTGTCCCATAAGATGAACCAGTATGGTAAATTATTATATATTTTTCATGATGGATTGTAGTACACAACACTGGTGTGTTATCATGGATTTGACACACCACCAGGCCAAACTTTTTTTATGGAAAATTGGGTGGTGTGATTGATTGATTGAATTCACCCGTGCTTTATTTGTTTTAGATCATGAAAGGTTTTTATTTTATAATGCACCATTTACAGGTTCCTAAAAATGTACCGCTATGTTAAAATTTTGACATTTAAATGGTATGTTCTGTGAAAAACATCAGTGCGTTTTTTCATCCTATACACACTTGTAGTGGGGATTCTTATAAATTCATAAGACACATTGACGTCTGGTGTAAGTCAATTATTTTAAACGCGTCGAATGGAAAAAAAATCTAAAAAAAACTAAATTTCAAGCCACTTTCAAGTTTTAATGCAATCAAAATGCAAATAAAAAGGTAATAAACAATTTACCTGGTTTCTTCTCTCCTAATGATTCATGGTTGCACCATAGATAAGAAATGAAAAATTTCATTATTTTTCCAAAAATATGGAAATATGTGGAATCTATTGGTGAAACTATTGAACTGACTATAAATCACTACAAACCGGGTGAGTGTGGAATGAGAGTGTGCATTGGTGCTTGTTGGAGAGTTTGGAAACACATAATGAGGTGTAACAATGAAAATTAGTATGGTAAGTCTTTTTATTTTATCTTTATTCAATGCATACTACAATTGTACGCACTAGGGCGTTATGTTTATGTGAGCATCGATGGACCCTAATACAACAAAAAACACCAGAGAAAAAAACTTCCTCTAAAACCTTTGGATGATCGCCTCTCTTATATTAATTTGTTTTTAACAGATAATGGTGTGCCTTAATGTTGAATCACCGAGCGTTTGTATTGTGTGCGCACTGAGGTGTTTGTACCTTACATGCACACTACTAAAAAAGCCTTCACAAAAACCTTCAACCACTCACCTCCACTATATTTTTCTATTTTTAGTGGATAACTGTGCACCTTAATGTTGGAGCACCCATGAATTTGTATTTTGTGTGTGCTGGTGCGTTTGTACCTTAGAGGTGCAGTGCTAAACAAACTCCAAAAAAACCTTTGTCCACCCGCCTCTGTTATATATTTTTTGTTTTTAGAGAATAACGATGTGCCTTAATATTGAAGCACTTGGGAATTTGTATTTTGTATGTACCAGTGTGTTGGTACCTTACAACTGCACTGCAAAAAAGCCTCCACAAAAACCTCTAGTTTCTCGCCTCTGTAACACATTTTTTTTTTAGAGAATATTGGTGTGCCTTAATGTTGAAGCATCATGACATATATATAATTTGTGCACTAGTGCGTTTGTACCTTAGAGGAGCACTGCTAAATTTTTTTTGGTTGCCTTCCTTTGCTATATATTTGTTTGTTTTTAGCAGATAATGGTCTGCCTTGATATTGAATCACTGGGGAATATGTATTGTGTATGCACCATTGCATTTGTACCTTATAGGCACACTACTTAAAAAACCTCTACAAAAACCTCGGACTTCCTGTCTCTGCTATAAACAAAGAAGGGATAATTTTTCGGGGAGGTTCAATTAAAACCTCCACCACAAGGTGTTATCCTTGTAGTGTTATGAGTTTTTGGTGATGCCATTTGGAATTAATAATGCACCTTCAACATTTCAAAGATTTATGAATTCTATTTGCAAACCATTACTCAAAACATTTGTGTTAGTATTTTTTCATAATATATTAATATACAACAAATCATGGGAAGAACATGTACAACATGTTGACTGTTAAGCCCTTAATAGTGGCACATTACCCCTTAATTGGGGCATATTACATTAGTAATTTTATTTATGTCGTCTTGGGTCCATTAGTTGTAATTGTACCTCCTAGTCTCCTATATATACCAAGGAGACATTTTCATTTGGAATCATCTTGTAATTGGACATTTATGTGGTGTATAAGGAGGTTTTCCCCTCGAAGAGGCTTATTATATGAAATTATCTATATTTCAAGGCGTTGATTACTTATTGTGAGGTTTTTATATGCTATATTGATATTTGGTTCTTAACATATGGTATCAGAGCTCAAGGTCTTGGGGTTTCACTGCTACATCTGAGACACCTTGGAATTTTTGCTATAAATATTTTTTCACAATGTTTCAGAAGGAATCACTTGGAGACTATTTAGTAGACAACTCAAGGTACGTTGGGTTAAAATTTAAGTTCCCGAGGCCTTATAATTTAGGAGATACAACCTGTGAAAGATATGGTTCTAGAATCATCTTGAATTGAGTCATTGCGGAATGTTTTCTATAAAATTGTTTCTGGAACATTTCAGATCCTGAACTCTTGAGGATATTCACATAAATTAGTAAGGTATCTGTGATAAAAATTTCATTTTCTGGTTCATCTTACATTTGTAGATACACCTTGTGGAAGATAGGGTATCTGACTAGTCCTATTGACTAGTCTCAAGCAAGTTTTCCGGGTAAAAAAATCATAAATTCTTCCTAGAGTATCCAAATTTAGTGAGAATAGTTGTATTGGATATTGGACAATATTTAGTATTTCTAGTACAATTTTTAGAATTTTATATCAATTATTTTGTGCGGGGCACGCTATACAAGTGAGATCTCCTGGAAAGGCCAAAAATAAGCAAGCTGTGGGGAAGTTACCGTAAATTCCACTTGGCACATCAAATTTTGATCAGACATGTGGCATTACAGAGAAGAAATATCATAGAACTACAATTTTTTTTTTTCATACCCAGAACGGTCGAAATTTTGGAGATATAACAAAAGAAAGATTGCCTAGCAGAACCACCTCAAAATCAAGGTTTAAAAGTGATACTTGCCAACATGCCACCAAAAAATGGAACTTCTACACCAAATAAGTCTCCAGACAGTCCTACTTGGACACTTGATGAAGGTGAAGAAATGCGTAGGGACATAAATGATTTACAAAAAAAGACAGTGACAAAAGATGAACTACAAGGGATGATGGATTCAACTAAAGATAAATTGGAGGAAATAATGGATACTAATATAGATGGTTTAAAAAGGGAGATCATGGAAGGATTGAATATTTTCCTAATAGAGAGGATACCTGAAAGTAAAAATGTATACGATGAAATTCATGATGAGGACACAAGGAAGATGAATCAAGAATGGAGAAACTCCAACTTTGGGTTGAAGACCAACCATGTTCCTAAGATCGATATGAGGAAGTTCAATGGCAAGGACCCAATCACATGGATACTTCAGATGGAGAAATTCTTTGATCTACATAATGTGCCACACACACAAAAGGTACAAATTTCTTCTTTATATTTAGAACCCAATCACATGTATACTTTAGATGGAGCAATTCTTTGATCTACATAATGTGCCACATACACAAAAGGTACAAATTTCTTCTTTATATTTAGAACCCAATCAATTTGTGTGGTATCGATGACTTTGTTATCACAAATCACTCGTCACTTGGACGATTTTCACGGAAGAAATGATAGCACACTATGAGGATACAAGGAGCAATACCTTCTGTTGTTCCTGAGTTTATACTTTTAGGCTCTAAAGTATACCATCAAGGAATCCGAAAAATAAAGAGATTTTAAGGAGTAAGAATCAATTACGAAGGGTAAATCAGAGCTGGTTTCTCAACTGTCTCTGTCTAGATTCCCATTGTTCTTGGATGCTGATTTCTCTCTCAATAACTGCCCATGAAAGTTCTAATTCGACTCGGGTAGTTGCTGTTCATAGGATAGTATTAAATAAGTTCAAAGCAATGCTAGTTTGATCCTGTAGGTCGGGTTCTATGTTAGGTTGTCTATTACTTGGGACAGTCATGAGGATTAAAATTTTATTAGATTAGGATTTTTTTTTAGGAATTGTTGCTTCAGTTTTGTGGGATGAAAAAGAAAAGGAATTTTGGAACTCAAAATAATAACATAATAACAGTAAAGGCCGTTTCCTGTACTTGAAGTAATTTGAGAATATTAAAATAAAACAAAGAAACACTGTTAGAGAATATGAGGCTTTAATCTTGAAAGAATCTCATATCATAACAAAAGAAGGGGAGATTTTTTTTTTTTATAATGGAGTATAAGATATAACCATCCAACAGACCTACAGGTCTTGAAACTGCTGATAGCAATCACAGAGGAAAAACTGTAAACGATTAGATAATCAAATAAATTCAAACTACAGTAGAATTTGTATTAAACTATAGCTGATCATTCATTAGAAAGACATAGAATAAAAGATATTGAAAGATATTGAAAATAGAGTGAAGAAACAAATAGCTTCAAGGTGACAGAATTCAAAATCTCTTCTGTATCATCTATATTATTGTAAATCGGAAAAATTCTATTACAATCGGCTCCCAAAAAACCAAAAGCCCTTTCTCAGTCTTATGAAGTTGTATTTATACATGATCACCAAACCTTTTTCCCATTGGTGATTAACTAACTTCCTAAGACTAACGGTTACATGAATGAGCAATGTCGAACCGTTTACATTTCTATTTTAACTGCTTTAATATTCCAATGATGAAAATATTCAAAACAACATTTCATGTCTGCATTGATGAACCTCCTCCTTCTGTTTTAAAATAGTGAATACATTTTCCTAGAAACTGCACTAAAACTCTGGGAACCTCTGGAATATCCTTTGCTTCAAATAAGAAAAAATTTCTCTGCAGTTCTGACAGACGATCTTCGATTATCTTTCTCATGAACTTAATGGTTTGTAACTTTAAGTTCGACATTACTACCCATTTGTCAATTTGAGTGACATTGATTACCTTTATTTGTGGAATCTCTTCCTGAATTTATTCCAGATCCTCTTTGAATATTAACTGATGCTTAACAATGTTAATTTCTCCTAACAACCATGGACATTCGTTTTTTCCAACGTTCAATGAATTTTTCTCTAAAAGGTCAAAAATTCCTTGACAGTTGTCATTAACCTCTTTGGTTATTTTCTTGTTTTTTGCGAGGTTTTCCTCCCATACTTTGATTATTATATCAACTTTAATCTGCTCTGAAACAAATAGCTTCTGAGTGTCTCTGACCTCCTCTTTTGTTGAAAAAGCCACTGCTTTTTGAAAAGTTGTCCTGGCTGCTTTCACTTCTCTTTCTTTTAGGAGAATACTCTCCATGGATTTACTTGTTTCCTGAAAGTAATTCTGAATAAATTTCAGATTAAAGAACACTCCCTATTGCTCTTTTTCTATTTTTGTATGTATTTCCAGTGCCTGGGCTTGGAAGATTTCAAGCTCTACCACTTGATTTTGAATGGAATTAATCTTATCTTGTAACTGTTTATTCATTTCCTCTTGCTATAGGACTTGTGCTTGAGTGACCTGTATTTTCTGATTTGTTTCCTCTAAGATTGCTTTCAGTTTTTGAATCTCTTGAATGTCATTTAATATAGCTCGTTCTAGACCATTTTTTATCTCCTAGATATTTCTTTCAGTATCCTTTAATTGACCCTGTAGCTGAGCTATCGTCTGATCTTTCTGCTCTAACATAGTTGTCAAACTACCCACAGAATATAAATTTTCCGATGCTAAGGCTCCCATTGTGCCTGCTATTTCTGTAGCGAATTCTCCCTCTTTACGTTTTTGTCCATCTATAATGATCTTGTGCTTTTAATCATCATATCTCCTCTTGGATGCATCTCCTGTTTTAGGATAGCCTTTCTCTTTTTACTGAAAAAATAATCGGAGGAAGGAATCTCATATCTAGAAATAGGCTCAAGAACACTAACGTATAGAGCTCCCTCTTGGGGATTTCCATAAGTAAACTGCAATGGAGTCGAAGAAGTAATGGGACTTCCAAGTTCTTTCGATGCTATTCCTCCTACTTTTTTGGGAAAATTCTCAAGGATTTTCGAGGGTGTTTCCAACTCCTTTCCTTTCCCTGCCTCTGATTTTTCTGTTTGAGGAACTTCTGTTTCTTGTGAAGGCATTTTAGTCTTCTTCATTTTCCCCTTTGTATTTGCTTTATCCTGTACATCTGTTTCAAAGCCTAGGGGAGGCCCTTCCTGCTCTGGAGGAGGGGTCGTGGATTCACCCTGCAAAATTTTTGGCAAACAACTTCGCCTGTGACTTTGGAAGGACATGAAACTAGTCTGTAAGTCAGGTGATAAGGCCCGTACCCTATTCAATACCTCCTCATAAGTTTTAACCTCCTTGAATATATCATCATAAACACATTTTTCGTGTTCATAAGCTTTCATATTACAATGCATCAAATGTTTACTTACTAATTGATAAGGTTCATGCTTTCTGTGCTCAATATTTACCAGTTTTATTTCTTCTAAAGCTTCGGCTTCCACTTTAGAATGGCCTAGGTTTAGTAATGAAAATTTCCTGACATACACAGGGAAGATTGGCCAGGATTTCTTTTGTGCCACCTTTAGCTCTATTCCAATACCACCTTTCACTATTTGATGTGCTACCTCCCTCAATACCAGTCTATCTGGAAGGAATTTCGAAAGTGCGTGAGGGGGAATTGAGCACCCATAAACCCTAATGTAAGAGAAGTTTTCATCGACAAACCAGTCGGCTATTGCTTTGAGATTTTCTGAGACTGGCTCAGAAATGCGAGGGGGTTCACAACCATAAAACATTTTATGCATTGGAATTACTATGAAATGACAAATTTCATAAAACACATTCTTAGAATTTTCTTCCCATAGCACAGAGTGATACTCGTGAATGGGTTCAGGGCAGGTTATGCTCCAACTCCAATTCATCAGGGGAAAAGGAGTCATGGAGCAAATTGTGTCCATAATGTACGCTGACATGTAAAAGGCCACTGGCTGACCTTTAGATTTTGCAACTCTGTAATTTTAAACATCTTGAGCTAGGTTATCAGACAAAATCTTACTCTAGTTAAAAGTGTATCCTTCTGAAGCTTCTTCTAAAAAGGGCACCCATTATGCAGGAAAATGGTAGGGATTCTTTTTCCCGAAAAGTATACACAACATAATGGCTACATAGACCATGTACTTGTTCAAAGATGCTGTGGCATAAACCCCATGGGTATCGGCCCTAAACTTTGATGGAGATCTCCACCATTCTCTGATTAAATCGGGATAAGTTTGGTCTGCCTCAGTACACTCCTTTCTTTGAAATTAAGCTAAAACCTCGACATTATAAATGTACTTAGGATTTGGTGAGAGTTTATACATTACTTATATATGTTCTAGCCTGAATGAGATGACAACAACCCCTTGATCATTTAAAATGCTTCTTGTCGGGATATCAACCTTTTCGAAGGCCCAATTGATCATGTCATTGTATGCCATAAGATGAGGGCGCGCTGCGATCTTTTGGAGCTCTAATTCTGCTATATCCTGAAAGTGATTCTCGGAATAGGAGAATTCTTGATTTCATAATCCAGGAATTCAGAGATTTGTGTCCAGGATTTAGTTGAGTCAATGGCGTGCGGTGTAGTGTCATATATGATATCTCCTTCTAGGTTACGCATCTCCTCTGTATCTTCACTCTTCTTTGGTGCCATGAATTTATGTTAGATGGAAAACCTGTCACGTAAAAGGAGTGTATGAGCTCGGCTGAATGCGTCTTACGCTTGATAGTATGAAACAGAATATGTTGTGAAACATAGACCTTTAACCTCTCTTTTAATTCATTTAACGATGAAGGTACTGACGCAGCTGAGATGAATTCAATACATTGAATGCAGTGGATATTTACTAAGATACGCATTAGTGTCACATATCATCAGTTAACCTTTATTAAAGTGGCTGCAATTTGACACTTTTGAATTCAAAAATCAGAAAATTTCATTCAATCGGAAACTGGAATGTGAAAAAACCTAAAAAGTTTGATTGTCATAAATCATGCTTCCAAAACATAATTAATTTTGACTAAACACAGATTAAGAGTCAAGACTTTGCATTTCGGGATTTCGAGGATCGTGTTGACAAGAGGTATGTTATCACTGAATCCCGATTTCCGAAATGGTGAAATCACGACAAGTTTAAATTAGGACTTAACTTCGTTTTAGTAAATTAATTAATCAGTATTAAACCCACTTTGATTATTTTGGGGTTTCGGGGATTGTGTTGACAAGAGGTATGTCATCGATGAACCCTGAATCTCGAAATCACGATACAATTAACTTAAGCCTTAAACTTCGTATTAGTGAATTAATTAATCAAGATTAAGGACTAACTTCCACAACATGATTAATTCAGTTTAAACACAGATTAAGAGTCAAGACTTCACGTTTTGGGGTTTCACGGATCATGTTGACAAGAAGTATGTTATCATTGAACCTTGAATCCCGAAATTGCGATACGATTAACGTAGTCTTTAATAATTAGTAACTTCAATTTTTTGGGAAATTGGGAATCGATATTCCGTGATTGGAAATGCATTAAAACACATGTTCTTAGTAAACCCCGAATCCCGAAAAACTTTTAAAGGTTAGTCTTGACTCCTTTAGGGTTTAATCTTTTCGTGATTTAAAAAATAACTTTACAAAAAGCACGTCGGGACTTTTTATAACATTTTTTGTTTTTTGCCTTGTATTAGTTAAAGAATAAAGTTTGTCGGGATTTCGGTACCGGCCTTTTGGAAATGATAGTGAGGATTATGTTTTATGTAAAGCCGAAACCCGAAAAAGGAAATTTTTTTGCCTTAGAAATAAAACTTTAAAAACTGTTTCAACATAGGCTCCAATTGGGGAACTCGTCTCCTTGTGGGATGAGGAGAACGAGTAGAATTAGTGCCTTTATTGGGTAAATGGAGTCAAAGGATTCTTTCTACAGAACTTGCTTAGGAAGGGGATATAGAGGGAAAAAGGGATTTCATCTTTACTTCTGAAAAGCTTTTCAACATTCCCATGTGTTGTAAACTCAACTGCAGTCACATTCACGATCTTCTCCTTATTGCTACTGAATTTAAGTTTTCTTTAAGATGATCAAAACAATCCTAGGAAAACCAACAGATCTTGTGGCTTTGGCTTCCATGAAATGAAGTAAATTTCATGTTTTTAATTGGGGAGCCCTGTCTGGATTTGGGATGAAGATCCGGTTTCGAAAAGTTGGTAACCAGATTAAAGTGAAATTTATGTATGACAACCTTACAGATACATCAGATATTGCTTCACTGTCAGCAAGCCTGTTCAGTACCCCGGTGAAGTTATCTATCCCTATTTACTGAATTTCCTTTCACCACTTCGAATCATAATTATGCATTTAAATGCTGAGACGAGGGAAATCATTTAAATGAGTTTCATTTCATCATATTTTGGACTAGATGGGGGAAATCAAATATGAATTTCCTTTCACCATCTGTCTTATATTTTAGTTTTTGAACACGAAGTGGGGGCAATCAGTGGTAGTAAGTATACCAGGGATGGTATCTGTGTAAAATTTACAGTAGAGGTCTGTCAACTTGCTTTGATTACCCTGGACCAACCTTTTCTAAACTTTAAAAACACCTTATCCCCGCAGGGAAAAATAGGGGAAGATTAATTCCAGGGGTCTTCCTTCGAGCAAGCCTAAATCCTTAGGAAACTATTAAGAAATATAGGAGAGTCAGGATCGACCTAAGCATAACTTTATTTAATCGGAGAGTGAGGAGTTGTGAGGATTGGTTTACCTTATAAGAACTGTTTTTCAGCTTCCAAAGCTAAGACGCAATCTCTTCTCCCTCTATGGGAAAACCAAAAATATGTTTGGTCTTTTAAGAAGGCAAAACCGAGGATAGAAAGGGGTGACAAAGAAAGACTTGGAAACTGAAAAAATAGGGGTCATGAATTAAACCCAACTCTTGTAACACTTTGTTAGAGATGCTTTCCTCTCTTTGTTTATTTAAATTACCTCTTATCTTATTCTAGGTGAAACTCTTAGGGCCTATATTTAGAAATCATTATTTTAGTGACATATCACACTTACGAGACAATCACCGCACTTTTTAAAAACCTTTGTTTGAAAAAATAGACTTTTCTGGAATTCACACCTTTGCCTTACCATTTTCGTTCTCTTTTGAAATAACGGAAAATCTTATCTATCACCTATTTTCGGCGAATTTATCTTCCGATATAAGGTTGTCTGTTTTCTACTTTCGCTTGTTGGGCTGCAAGCTAGAATCCTGTAAGGGAACAATATGAAGAGTATCAATTTTTTTTTTTTAAAGAATTGAATACATTAAAAATTTTGTATCCCTACTTCTAGAAAAAACATTAACCTATTTTATTTTTTTTATTTTTTTAAAGTGACAAAAAACTTTACCAAATAAAATTATGAAATAAAAAGAAAAATCAAAACGGTATATACAGTGGGAGTTTTGGAAACCAATTATTCCATATAATGTTTTAAATGACGCCCGTTGACAAGGGCGTTGAGGATTTTACCGTCCAAATTCTCTAACAGAAATGAATTTTTTCCTTCAGGAGTTGTTACCTTGAATGGTCTGTACCAGATGTGATCGAATTTATCATGTTTTGCTGAGTCTTCCTTCCTGGAATCCCATTTTAAAACAAAATCTCCGGGAAGAAAATCTCTGTCTTTGGCCTTACGATCAAATAGCGCTTTCATGTCGTCCTGGTATTTTTGCAACCTTTTGTCCACTTCGGCCCTGTGCTGTTGGAATTCAATTAGCTGGTTTATTCTTCTTGTAACATGGTTTGGTTCTTCCTTCTCATCCTGCCAAAGTTTCATTATGGGAAGCGCTAAATTTATAGGTAACACTACATCGGTCCCGTACACCATTTGAAAAGGAGAAGTGCCAATAGAATATTTTGTGCCTATCCGATTTGCCAACAAAGCATATTTTAAATGTACATGCCACGATTTCTTGTTTTCTCTCAACACTTTATTAATTATATTGATTAGGCTCTTGTTTGAAGACTCATAAACACCATTTCCCTAGGGGTAATATGCTGTGGAATGAACAAGAAAAATATTATACTTTTGGCAAAAACTGACCATAGCCATAGATTTAAAAGCCTGTGCGTTATCTGTGACTATCTTTCGGGGGCATCCAAATCTGGACAAAATATTCTCTTCTAAGAAATCTATTACTACCGAATCCGTAGCCCTTCTAGTTGTAATAGCTTCCACCCATTTGGTGAAGTAATCTGTAGCAGTCAGGATCCATCTATGTTGAGCGCTAGAATGAGGATTAATTTCACCTATGAAATCTAATTCCCATTGCTGAAAAGGAGCTTCCGTTTTGACCAGAACTAATGGCATTGCTGGGAGTTTATGCTTGCCTGCGAACAATTGGAAAGGGTTACAAGCTCGGACCTTGGCGTTGACGTCTGAGAAGAGTTTGGGCCAATAATATCCCGCCTTCAGGATTTTATAAGCCATTTCCATCCAGGCGTGATGTCCTCCACATACTTCTTCGTGAAATTGTCTTATGACCTTTTCTATTTCTGATTCAACCAAACAAACCAACAAGAAGCCAAGTGGGTCCTTCCAATACAATTGTCTTTCGGATATAAAGTGTTTGACCGCATGTAGCTTCAGCATTTTGGCTTTAGATGGGGTCAATTCACTTGGGCACTTCAAGGTCAATAGGTAGGACACTATGTCTTTGTACCAATCTGATAAAGCAAACTTCTTTGCGATTCTGATTTCAGCTATTTGTTCATCGAGTTCGTTAATGTCCACACACTCTTCACTTCCCTGTAAGCCATTTATTCCGAGAGCTCTGAAATTTGATTCAGCTAAGAGTTTAGCTAAACCTTGCCCCTTTACCAGTCTCGTTCGTTTTATCTCCAAGTCAAATTCTTGAATTTTGGCAAGCCACCGTCCTCTTTTGCCATCACTGTCGGACTGCACCAAAATGTCTTTTACGAAGCTAGTGGGTACGTACGCAATTACCTTAGAATGTAACACATAGGTTCTGAAATATTTTAATGCCTTCACCATAGCATATGCTTATTTTTCCATTATATTATATTTAAGTTCTGCATCTCTAAGACTTTTGCTAAAAAAGGCTATCGGTTGCTCGAAACCTTCTTCATTTTTCTGGAGGAGTACCGCGACAATTGTGTGTTCAGAGGCGAATGAGAAAATGAGAAAATCCTTTAGATTATCGAGGCTTGCTAGTACGGGTGCCTTGGTTATAACCTTTTTGATGCGTGCGAATGATGCTTTAGCTTTTGCTGTCCATTTCACTTCGCTATTTTTCTTTAGCATGTTTGTGATCAATTTCACGATTTCAACAAAGTTTGGAATAAATCTCCTTAGAAAATTTATTTTTCCTGAGAACGACTGAATTTCTTTTACATTCCTAGGGATATTTATTGTGACTATGGCTTCAACTCTTTTAGGGTCAATTTTAATTCCATCTCGAGACACAATATGGCCCAAAAGTTTACCTTCTCGCATAGAAAAGTGAGACTTTTTGGGGTTTAAAGACAAACCAAACCTGTGACATTTCTCAAACGTCTGCTTGAGATGTATCTGATGATCTTCATCAGATTTAGAAAAAATGGTTAGATCATCGAGATAGATAACCACAAATTTGTCCCTTTCGCTAATGAAAGAGATATCCATAGCACATTGAAAAGTAGCACCTGTTTCATTAAACCAAAGGGCATCTTGTCATACATAAATGTACCCCAAGGGGTGGTGAAGGCTGTTTTTTCTTTATTGTGTTCACAGACAACAATTTGATTGTACCCTAAAAAACTGTCGATCATCGACATCCTATTTTCCCCAACTACTTTTTCTAGAACGTGATCCATTTTGGGTAGGGGGTAATTGTCTTTGAGGGAGGATTTATTTAGATTTCTAAAATCCACACACAATCTAATTTCCTTGTTTTTCTTTCTAACCAGGACCAAGTTCGCTACCTAATTGGAGTATCTCAGAGGTACGATTATTTTTGCATCGAGGAGCTTTTTGACTTCCTTTTTGATCACAGGCAATAAAATGGGATTGATTTGTTTGAGTTTTTGTCTAAAGGGTTTGACACCAGGCTTGAGGGGTATCTTATATTCAATGACAGAGGTGTCGTAGGTTCTCAGCTCTTCATATGACCAAGTGAAAATGTCCTTGTACTTTCTAATCAACTCCGTGTATTTTCTTTTGATTTCTGGGGGCAGATATTTGGACAGCTTCACTAACCGAGGGTTTTCTGTAGTTCCTATGTCACAGTCCTCAACCTCTTCAGGTTGAGGCTGTAGGGTGGATTTTGAAGGGATATCGTCTTGATTGAATAATCATTCTAAGGGAATTAGGCCCTTGGGTATCTGATTATTTTTAAGAACAAGCATTCGATGATTCACAATTTTATTGTGGAACTCTTGAGGATCCTCCCCTTCCTGCATGATCCAAATGGGATCATGTTGGTTTTCTTGGTCAACGTGCATTTCAGAAAACTCATCTATTGATTCTAAAAATTTGCGAAGCTGTTCATCATCCTCAAAGACTTGTCAATTCTGTATGTTATTCGGTATAGAAGGCTGATGCCTCATTTGTATGTGATAATTTAGTTTGAACGCAGTGGGAGGTGTAAACGTCGAGGCTGCTTTGGCTAACGCATCAGCCTGTTGATTTTCATTTCTTGGAATGAAGTGAACCTTGATAGAGGAGAAGAAATTGTCGATCAGATCCCAGACACAATTCATGTAGGACCTCAACCTAGGATGTTTGGCCTAGTACTGTCCGTTTACCTGTTTTATAATTAGCTCAGCATCACCAAAGACTTCAAGGTTTTTTATTTTAATTCTCCTAGCGGCTTCTAAACCTAGCACTAAGGCTTTATACTCACATACAATATTTGTGCAGTCTGCATTCCACTATAGCCTATAGGAAAAGGGGATTACAAATTGATCATCAAGAGCAAAAAGGAATGCCCCAGCTCCAACTCCATGGTAAGATGAAGCACCGTCAAAAAACATCTTCCATACTACCGAGCTATATACATTTTCTTTTAATTTTTCTTTTTCTGTTTTATCTTCTGTACAACTTTCGTCTATACCTACTTCAAAATCATCATCAATAGATAATATACAATTTCATAAATCTTGGTCAGCAATAAATACATGGTGGTTATTTGGATTATGTGGATCACCTACCGTGAACGCCAACCTAGTTTCTCTGTAAAGAAGTGTGTATTGTCCTCCAAAAATTGGAATCATAGTGTATGTCATGTCAAGCTGGAGAGATCCTCCAAGTTTGGCACCCCATGACCTAGATAACAACATACCATATTTCAGAGGGATGTCGGTGACCACTACGTCCATGAGAATGCTTTTAGTGGGTATTTGTGCCAGATTGACCACCAGGTATTTAATCATACCTATGCATTTGAATTTTCTTGAATCAAATGAATATAAGTCTCCGCATGGCCTGGTGATTTCGAGACCTAACTTCTCAATAATGGATTTTGGCATCACATTGTGGGATGCTCCAGAATCTAGCATGCAGTTATGAAGTAGGTGGCCGAACAAGGTCAACGTGATATAGAAGGGGGAAACAGTGTCTCTCGCACCTTCGAAATGCGGACCAAAAACTATGTTTGGCTCGTCATATTCTAAGTTGATGACATCGACTTGGCTTTCGTCTTCTGAAAATATAATCATATTGGCAATTTGTTTTATGTACATGGGATTTTTAGCCAATTCAACAAGTGGGATAGGGATTTTGATTTTGTTTATTTCATTTTCCAGACTAAAATTTCCTAGGGCCTTGTGGCTCTCTATGTTTGGTGCCTCCATTCCTTTCTTTTCAGCTTTTCTTTGTGGTGCGGATTTGGTTTCAGTCATAGGGACCTGTGTTTTCACGGTGGGTGTTCCTACTGACTTTGACTTGACAGGTTGCTTGTCTGTGGTTTGGGTTTTTTCAGTCTTTTTCTCAGCAACCTTTGGAGCTGCTTCATCAGTTTCGCCCCTAGGCAAGATCTTTTTTGTTGGGATGGTTGGAAGACTCTTGTTCCTAGGTCTTAAATTATATTTCCCATGTAGTTCGGCTATAATATCATCTGTGATACCTTGATAGGCCAAATATTCAGATGTATCGTTGCTAACATTGTCTTCTGATCTAATTTCCTTATTTAAGGATTTTTCATAATCTTGTTTCTATAAATAAGGTGATTTATTATCGTCGTCAAGATTATTAATATCCTCATCAAACTCTTCAAAATATTCTAGATCTTCCTCTCCAATGAAGTTTTCACTTTTGAAGGGGGTTGGGATTTTTTGATCCTCATTTTTAATTGTTTTCTGTGGGGCCTGAGGATCAGGATTCCTTCTAAAATCCTTCCTAGGAAAATTATCCCTTTTTGATTTATCTAGTTTCATTTTTGAGATCTTTTTTGAAAGTTCTCTAATTACCTTATCCATCTCGTCTATTTTATCTCCCGAGGATTTACCCGATCCTGAGGAACCACCTTGTTCTTTAAATTTCCTATTTTCTTTGTTCCAAGTTTCTATTTTTGCTTTTAATTTCCCTGATGAAATCATGCTAGATTCGATTTCAGGAGCATCATCTTGCATTTTCATGAGATCTGTTGATCTCCTTTCTCTCAATAATAGGGCGAAATCAGGATCAAAGGCTCCAACAAAAGTCACCTTTTCTGTGGGTTGAGAAGGTTTGACTTCAACCGGGATTTTATTATACAACTTGTTAAACCTTTGCAAGAACTCTAGAACAGATTATGAGTTTTTCTTTCTAAGGGCTCCGAATTTAGTTAGGTAATAGAGGTGATCTTTCCTCTCCCCCCATTATCTGATAAAAGCGTTTTCGAGTTCTTCGTAAGATCTTAGAGATCCTGCTACTAAGGCTCATATCTAGGTCCTCACCTGCCTTCAAAAGTCTAAACGAGGAGTCTAGAATAGACATCTTCGTGTTCGATTCTGATGATGTCTGTGAATTGGTCGAAGAAATTTATGTGTTCTTGAGTAGTTAAATCTCCTTCCCCCGTAAATTTCGGAAGACTTTTCATATAATTTTTGGGAAGGTCATGTAGGGGAACTGGGAGGACAAGGGGATCATATCTAGCAGCTACTTTAGCAAAGATTCCAGGAAGCGGTGCTTGGCCGCCTGCTGGTCCTCCTGGGGCATTGCCCCCAGCTCCTGCACCTCTATGTGTGGCCATTGATAGATTAGAGGAAGAATCTCGGAGTGTGTGAGGAGAGGGCTCACAGAAATCTGAGGAACATTCCTCAGGAAAAGAGAACGTATCGTATGAAAGGGGAAGAGAGACAGATCTCTCAAGGGTTTCCTGAACGTTCAACTGCATAAAATCAGGCTAACAAAAAGTATGTATGGGTGAGATGAATTGTCTAAGGGATTTTCATGACTTTAAAATATTTTCCGGATCTGAGACTGGCGAGGTTTGCTTGTTGTCTGGGTTCTTTCTGGTGTTCTTTCGGCTAATAGCTAGTTTACTAATCATGGAGTCGCCAAGTGAAAAATAAAGGTAGCCTTAGAAGGTTTTCTATCTTTGTTCACTATCAAAGAAAGAAAGTGTCCATGTCGTTCTTCCCACGGAAAAGTTTCATTTCTTTGTTCCCTGGAAACGATGCAAAAAGATGTTGTTCCTGAGTTTATACTTTAAGTCTCTAAAGTATACCATCAAGGCATCTGAAAAATAAAGAGATTTTAAGGAGTAAGAATCAATTACGAAGGGTAAATCAGAGCTGGTTTCTCAACTGTCTCTGTCTAGCTTCCCATTGTTCTTGGATGCTGATTTCTCTCTCAATAACTAACTGCCCATGAACATTCTAATTCGACTCGGGTAGTTGTTGTTCGTAGGATAGTATTAAATAAGTTCAAAGCAATGCTAGTTTGATCCTGTAGGCCGGGTTCTATGTTAGGTTGTCTATTACTTGGGACAATCATGAGGATTAAAATTTTATTAGATTAGGAAAAAGTTTTAGGAATTGTTGCTTCAATTTTGTGGGATGAAAAAGAAAAGGAATTTTGGAACTCAAAATAATAACATAATAACAGTAAAGGTCGTTTCCTATACTGGAAGTAATTTGAGAATATTAAAATAAAACAAAGAAACACTGTTAGAGAATATGAGGCTTTAATCTTGAAAGAATCTCATATCATAACAGAAGAAGGGGAGATTTTTTTTTCTTTCTAATGGAGTATAAGATATAACCATCCAACAGAACTAGAGGTCTTGAAACTGCTGATAACAATCATAGAGGAAAATCTGTAAACGATTAGATAATCAAATAAATTCAAACTACAGTAGAATTTGTATTAAACTATAGCTGATCATTCATTAGAAATACATAGAATAAAAGATATTGAAATATATTGAAAACAGAGTGAAGAAACACATAACTTAGAGGTGACAGAATTCAAAATCTCTTCTGTATCATCTATATTATTGTAAATCGGAAAAATTCTATTACAATCGGCTCCCCAAAAACCAAAATCCCTTTCTCAATCTTATGAAGTTGTATTTATACATGATCACCAAACCTTTTTACCATTGGTGATTAACTAACTTCCTAAGACTAACGGTTACATGAATGAGCAATGTCAAACCGTTTACATTTCTATTTTAACTGCTTTATTATTCCAATGATGAAAATATTCAAAAAAATATTTGATGTCTGCGTTGATGAACCTCCTCCTTCTGTTTTAAAACAACGAACACATTTTCCCAGAAACTGCACTAAAACTCTAGGAGCATCTGGAATATCCTTTGCTTCAAATAAGAAAAACTTTCTCTGCAGTTCTGGCAGATGGTCTTCGATTATCTTTCTCATGAACTTAATGGTTTGTAACTTTAAGTTCGGCATTACTATCCATTTGTCAATTTGAGTGACATTGATTACCTTTATTTGTGGAATCTCTACCTGAATTTTGTCCAGATCCTCTTTGAATCTTAACTGATGCTTAACAATGTTAATTTCTCCTAACAACCCTGGACAGTCGTTTTTTCCAACGTTCAATGAAGTTTTCTCTAAAAGGTCAAAAATTCATTGACAGTCGTCATTAACCTCTCGGGTTATTTTCTTGTTTTCTGTGAGGTTTGCTTCCCATAATTTGATTATTATACCACCTTTAATCTGCTCTGAAATAGATAGCTTCTGAGTCTCTCTGACCTCCTCTTTTGTTGAAAAAGCCACTGCTTTTTGAAAAGTTGTCCTGGCTGCTTTCACTTCTCTTTCTTTCAGGAGAATACTCTCCAAGGATTTACTTATTTCCTGAAAGTAATTCTGAATAAATTCCAGATTAAAGAACACTCCTTGTTTCTCTTTTTCTATTTTTGTATGTATTTCCAGTGCCTGGGCTTGGAAGATTTCAAGCTCTACCACTTGATTTTGAGTGGAATTAATATTATCTTGTAACTATTTATTCATTTCCTCTTGCTGTAGGACCTGTGCTTGAGTGACCTGTATTTTCTGATTTGCTTCCTCTAAGCTTGCTTTCAGTTTTTGAATCTCTTGAATGTCATTTAATCTAGCTCCTTCTAGACCATTTTTTATCTCCCAACTGATAATTCTTTCAGTCTCCTTTAATTGACCCTGTAGCTGAGCTATCGTCTGATCTTTTTGCTCTAAGATAGTTGTCAAACTACCCACATAATATAAGTTTGCCGATGCTAAGGCTCTCATTGTGCCTGCTATTTCTGTAGTGAATTCTCCCTCTTTAAGTTTTTGTCCATCTATAATGATCTTGTGCTTTTTAATCATCATATCTCCTCTTGGATGTATCTCCTATTTTAGGATATCCTTTCTCTTTTTACTTAAAAAATAATCGGAGGAAGGAATATCATCTCTAGAAATAGGCTCAAGATCACTAACGTATAGAGCTCCCTCTTGGGGATTTCCATAAGTAAACTGTAATGGAGTCAAAGAAGTAATGGAACTTCCAAGTTCTATCGATGCTATTCCTCCTATTTTTTGGGAAAATTCTCAGGGATTTTTGAGGGTGTTTCCAACTGCTTTCCTTTCCCTGCCTTTGATTTTTCTGTCCGAGGAACTTCTATTTCTTGTGAAGGCATTTCAGTCTCCTTCATTTTTCCCTTTGTATTTGCTTTATCCTGTACATCTGTTTCAAAGCCTGGGGGAGACCCTTCCTGCTCTGGAGGAGGGGTCATGGATTCACCCTGCAAAAGTTTTGGCAAACAACTTCACCTGTGACTTTGGAAGGACATGAAACTAGTCTGTAAGTCGGGTGATAAGGCCCGTACCCTGTTCAATACCTTCTCATAAGTTTTAACCTCCTTGAATATATCATCATAAACATATTTTTCGTGTTCATAAGCTTTCATATTACAGTGCATCAAATGTCTGCTTACTAATTGATAAGGGTCATGATTTCTGTGCTCAATATCTACCAATTTTATTTCTTCTAAATCTTCATCTTCCACTTTAGAATGTCCTAGGTTTAGTAATGAAAATTTCCCGACATACACAAGGAAGATTGGCCATGATTTCTTTTGTGCTGCCTTTAGCTCTATTCCAATACCACCTTTCACTATTTGATGTGCTACCTCCCTCAATACTAGTCTGTCCGGAAGGAATTTCAGAAGTGCGTGATGGGGAATTGAGCACCCATAAACCCTAATGTAAGAGAAGTTTTCATCAACAAACCAGTCGGCTATTGCTTTGAGATTTTCTGAGATTGGCTCAGAAATGCGACGGGGTTCACAGGCATAAAACATTTTATGCATTGGAATTACTATGAAATGACAAATTTCATAAAATGCATTCTTAGCATTTTCTTCCCATAGCACAGAGTGATACTCGTGAATGGGTTCGGGGCAGGTTATGTTCCAACTCCAATTCATCAGGAGAAAAGGAGTCACGAAGCATATTGCGTCCATAATGTACGTTGACATGTAAAAGGCCACTGGCTAACCTTTAGATTTTGCAACTCTGTAATTTTAAAATTCTTGAGCTAGGTTATCAGACAAAATCTTACTCTAGTTAAAAGTGTATCCTTCTGAAGCTTATTCTAAAAAGGGCACCCATTCTGCAGGAAAATGGTAGGGATTCTTTTTTCCCAAAAAGTCTACACAGCATAATGGCTACATAGACCATGTACTCGTTAAAATATGCTGTGGCATAAACCCCATGGGTATCGGCCCTAAACTTTGATGGACATATCCACCATTCTCTGATTAAATTGGGATAAGTTTGGTCTGCCTCAGTACACTCCTTTATTTGAAATTCAGCTAAAAACTCGGCATTATAAATGTACTTAGGATTTGGTGAGAGTTTATACATTACTTGTATATGTTCTGGCCTGAATGAGCCGACAACGACCCCTTGACCATTTAAAATGCTTCTTGTCGGGATATCAACCTTTTCTAAGGCCCAATTGATCATGTCATTGTATGCCATAAGCCAAGGGTGCACTACGATCTTATGGAGCTCTGATTCTGCTATATCCCGAAAGTGATTCTTGGAATCAGTAGGAGAATTCTTGATTTCGTAATCCAGGAATTTAGAGATTTGTGTCCAGGATTTAATTGAGTCGATGGTGTGCGGCATAGTGTCGGATACGATATCTCCTTCTGGGTTACGCATCTCCTCTGTATCTTCACTCTTATTCAGTTCTTTCTTTGGTTCCATGACTTTATGTTAGATGGAAAACCTGTCACAGAAAAGGAGTGTATGAGCTAGGCTGAATGCGTCTTACACTTGATAGTATGAAACATAATATGTTGCGAAACACATACCTTAAACCTCTCTTTTAATTCATTTAATGATGAAGGTACTGACGCATCTGACAATAATTCAATACATTGAATGCAGTGGATATTTACTAAGATACGCATTAGTGTCACATATCATCAATTAACCTTTATTAAAGTGGCCACAATTTGGCACTTTCGAATTCAAAAATTGGAAAATTTCATTCAATCAGAAACCAGAATGTGAACAAACCTAAAAATTTTGATTGTCATAAATCATGCTTCCAAAACATAATTAATTTAGACTAAATAAAGATTAAGAGTCAAGACTTCGCATTTTGGGATTTCGGGGATTGTGTTGACAAGAGGTATGTTATCACTGAATCCCAATTTCCAAAATTGCAAAATCACGACAAGTTTAAATTAGGACTTAAGTTCATTTTAGTAATTTAATTAATCAGTATTAAACCCACTTTGATTCTTTCGAGGTTTCGGGGATTGTTTTGACAAGAGATATGTCATCGATGAACCCCGAATCCCGAAATCGCAATACAATTAACTTAAGCCTTAAACTTCGTATTAGTGAATTAATTAATCAGGATTAAGGACTAACTTCCACAACAAGATTAATTCAGTTTAAACACAAATTAAGAGTCGGGACTTTGCATTTCAGGATTTCGAGGATCATGTTGACAAGAAGTATGTTATCGTTGAACCCCGAATCCCAAAATTGCGATACGATTAATGTAGTCTTTAATAATTAGTAACTTCATTTTTTCGGGAAATTGGGAATTGGTATTCTGTGATTGGAAATGCATTAAAACACATGTTCTCAATAAACCCCAAATCCCGAAAAAGTTTTAAAGGTTAGTCTTAACTCCTTTAGGGTTTAATCTTTTCGTGATTTAAAAAATAACTTTACAGAAAGCACGTCGGGAATTTTTATAACATTTTTGGTTTTTTGCCTTGTATTCTTTAAAGAATAAAGTTTTTCAGGATTTTAGTACCGGCATTTTGGAAATGATAGTGAGGATTATGTTTTATGTAAAGCCAAAACCCGAAAAAGGAATTTTTTTTTTCCTTAGAAATAAAACTTTAAAAACTGTTTCAACATAGGCTCCAATTGGGGACCTCGTCTCCTTGTGGGACGAGGAGAACGAGTAGACTTAGTTCCTTTATTGGGTAAATGGAGTCAAATGATTATTTCTGTAGAACTTGCTTAGGAAGGGGATACAGAGGGAAAAAGAGATTTCATCTTTACTTATGAAAATCTTTTCAACATTCCCATGTGTTGTAAACTCAGCTGCAGTCACATTCATGATCTTCTCCTTCTCACTACTGAATTTAAGTTTTCTTTAAGATGATCAAAACAATCCTAGGAAAACCAACAGATCTTATGGCTTTGGCTTGCATCAAATGAAGTAAATTTCGTGTTTTTAATTGGGGAGCCCTGTCTGGATTTGGGATGAAGATCCGGTTTCGAAAAGGCTGGTAACCAGAATAGAGTGAAATTTATGTATGACAACCTTACAGATACCTCAGATATTGCTTCACTACCAAAGAGCCTGTTCAGTACCCTAGTGAAGTTATCTGTCCCTTTTTACTGAATTTCCTTTCACCACTTCGAATCATAATTATGCATTTAAATGCTGAGACGAGGGAAATCATTTAAATGAATTTCCTTTCATCGTCTTTTGGACTAGATGAGGGAAATAAAATATGAATTTCCTTTCACCATCTGTCTTATATTTTAGTTTTTGAACATGAAGTGGGGGCAATTAGTGGTAGTAAGTATACCAGGGATGCTATCTATGTAAAATTTACAGTGGAGGTCTGTCAACTTGCTTTGATTACCCTAGACCAACCTTTTCTAAACTTTCAAAACACCTTAGCCCGCAGGGGAAAAAAGGGGAAGATTAATTCCATGGGTCTTCCTTCGAGCAAGCCTAAATCCTTAGGAAACTATTAAGAAATCTAGGAGAGTCAGGATCGACCTAAGCATAACTTTGTTTAGTCGGAGAGTGAGGAGTTGTGAGGATTGGTTTACCTTTTAAGAACTATTTTTCAGCTTCCAAAGCTAAGACGTAATCTCTTCTCCCTCTGTGGGAAAATCGGAAAGATGTTTGGTCTTTTAAGAAGGCAAAACTGAGAATAGAAAGGGGTGACGGAGAAAGACTTGGAAATCGAAAAAACAGGGGTCATGAATTAAACCCAACTCTTGGAACACTTTGTTAGAGACGCTTTCCTCTCTTTGTTTATTTAAATTACCTCTTATCTTATTCTAGGTGAAACTCTTAGGGCCTAGATTTAGAAATCATTCTTTTAGTGACATATCACACTTACGTGACAATCACTGCACTTTTTAAAAACCTTTGTTTGAAAAAATAGACTTTTATGGAATTCACACCTTTGCCTTACCATTTTTTGTTCTCTTTTGAAATAACGGAAAATCTTATCTATCACCTATTTTCGGCGAATTTATCTTCCGATATAAGGTTGTCTGTTTGCTACTTTCGCTTGTTGGGATGCAAGCCAGAATCCTGTAAGGGAACAGTATGAAGAGTATCAATTTTTTTTTTTTTAAAGAATTGAGTACATTAAAATTTTTCTATCCCTACTTCTAGAAAAAACATTAAACTATTTTTGTTTTTATTTTTATTTTTTTAAATTGACAGAAAACTTTACCAAAGAAAATTATGAAATAAAAAGAAAAATCAAACCGGTATATACAGTGGGAGTTTTGGAAACCAATTATTCCATATAATGTTTTAAATGATGCTCATTGACAGGGGCGTTGAGGATTTTACCGTCCAAATTCTCTAACATAAATGAATTTTTTCCTTCAGGAGCTGTTACCTTGAACGGTCCGTACCAGATGTGATCGAATTTACCATGTTTTTCTGAGTCTTCCTTCTTGGCATCCCATTTTAAAACCAAATCTTCGGGAAGAAAATCTTTGTCTTTGGCCTTACGATCAAATAACACTTTCATGTCGTCCTGGTATTTTTGCAACCTTTTGTCCACTTCGGCCCTATGCTGTTGGAATTCAATTAGCTGGTTTATTCTTCTTGTAACATGGTTTTGTTCTTCCTTCTCATCCTGCCAAAGTTTCATTACGGGAAGCGCTAAATTTATAGGTAACACTACATCGGTCCCGTACACCAATTGAAAAGGAGAAGTGCCAATAGACTTTTTCGTGCCTATCCGATTTTTCCACAAAGCATATTTTAAATGTACATGCCACGATTTCTTTTTTTCGCTCAACACTTTCTTAATTATATTGATTAGGCTCTTGTTTGAAGACTCAACCACACCATTTCCCTGGGGGTAATATGTTGTGGAATGACCAAGCACAATATTATACTTTTGGCAAAAACTGACCATAAACATAGATTTAAAAGCCTGTGCGTTATCTGTGACTATCTTTCGGGGGCATCCAAATCTGGACAAAATATTCTCTTCTAAGAAATCTATTACTACCGAATTCATAGCCCTTCTAGTTGGAATAGCTTCCACCCACTTGGTGAAGTAATCTGTAGCAGTCAGGATCCATCTATGTTGAGTGCTAGAATGAGGATTAATTTCACCTATGAAATCTAATCCCCATTGCTGAAAAGGAGCTTCCGTTTTGACTGGAACCAATGGAATTGCTGGGAGTTTATGCTTGCCTGCGAACAATTGACAAGGGTTACAAGATCAGACCTTGGTGTTGACATCTAAGAAGAGTTTGGGCCAATAATATCCCGCCCTCAGGATTTTATAAGCCGTTTCCCTCCAGGCGTGATGTCCTCCACATACTCCTTCGTGAAATTGGCTTATGACCTTTTCTGTTTTTGATTCAACCAAACAAACCAACAGGAAGCCAAGTGGGTCCTTCCAAGACAATTGTCTTTTGGATATACAGTATTTAACCGCATGTAGCTTCAACGTTTTGTCTTTATATGGGGTCAATTCACTTGGGCACTTCAAGGAAAATAGGTAGGACACTATGTCTTTGTACCAATTTGATAAAGCGAACTTCTCTGCGATTCTGATTTCAACTATTTGTTCATTGAGTTCGTTAATGTCCACACACTCTTCACTTCCCTGTAAGCCATTTATTCCGAGAGCTCTGAAATTTGATTCAGCTAAGAGTTTAGCTAAACCTTGCCCCTTTACCAGTCTCGTTGGTTTTATCTCCAAGTCAAATTCTTGAATTTTGGCAAGCCACCATCCTCTTTTGCCATCACTGTCGGATTGAACCAAAATGTTTTTTACGGAGCTAGTGGGTACGTACGCAATTACCTTAGAATGAAACACATAGGTTTTGAAATATTTTAACGCCTTCATCATAGCATATGCTTATTTTTCCATTATATTATATTTAAGTTTTGCGTCTCTAAGACTTTTTTCTAAAAAAGGCTATCGGTTGCTCAAAACCTTCTTCATTTTTCTAGAGGAGTACCATGATGATTGTGTGTTCGGAGGCGAATGAGAAAATAAGAAAATCCTTTAGATAATCGAGGCTTGCTAGTACGAGTGCCTCACTTATAACCTTCTTGATGCGTGAAAATGATGCTTTAGCTTCTGCTGTCCATTTCACTTCGTTGTTTTTCTTTAGCATGTCTATGATCAATTTCACGATTTCAACAAAGTTTGGAATAAATCTCCTTAAAAAATTTATTTTTCCTAAGAATGACTGAATTTATTTTACATTACTAGGTATATTTATTGTGCCTATGGCTTCAACTCTTTTAGGATCAATTTTAATTCTGTCTCGAGACACAATATGGCCCAAACGTTTACCTTCTCGCATAACAAAGTGAGACTTTTTGGGGTTTAAAGACAAACCAAACCTGCGACATTTCTCAAATGTTTGCTTGAGATGTATTAGATGATCTTCATTAGATTTAGAAAAAATGGTTAGATCATCGATATAGATAACCACAAATTTGTCCCTTTCGCCAATGAAAGCGATATCCATAACACGTTAAAAAGTAGCACCTGCATTCATTAAACCAAAGGGCATCTTATCATACATAAATGTACCCCAAGGGGTGGTGAAGGCTGTTTTTTCTTTATCATGTTCACAGACAACAATCTGATTGTACCCCGAAAAACCGTTGATCATCGACATCCTATTTTCCCCAACTACTTTTTCTAGAACATGGTCCATTTTGGGTAGGGGGTAATTGTCTTTGAGGGAGGATTTATTTAGATTTCTAAAATCCACACAAAATCTAATTTCCCCGTTTTTATTTCTAACCATGACCAAGTTCACTACCCAATTGGAGTATCTCAGAGGTACGATTATTTTTGCATCGAGGAGCTTTTTGACTTCCTTTTCAATCACGGGCAATAAAATGGGATTGATTTGTCTGAGTTTTTGTCTAAATTGTTTGACACCAGGCTTGAGGGGTATCTTATGTTCAATCACAGAGGTGTCGTAGGTTCTCAACTCTTCATATGACCAAGCGAAAACGTCCTTGTACTTTCTAAGCAACTCTGTGTATTTTCTTTTGATTTCCGGGGGCAGATATTTAGATAGCTTCACTAACCGAGGGTTTTCTGTAGTTCCTATGTTGCAGTCCTCAACCTCTTCAGGTTGAGGCTGTAGGGTGGATTTTGAAGGGATATCGTGTTGATTGAATAATCGTTCCAAGGGAATTAGGCCCTTGGGTATCTAATTATTTTTAAGAACGAGCATTCGGTGATTCACGATTTTATCGTGGAACTCTTGAGGATCCTCCCCTTCCTACATGATCCAAATGGGATCATGTTGGTTTACTTGGTCAGCATGCGTTTTGGCAAACTTGTCTATTGATTCTAAAAAATTGCAAAGCTGTTCATCATCCTCAAAGACTTTCCAATGTTGTATGTTATTCGGTATATAAGGACGATGCCTCATTTGTATGTGATACTTTAGTTTGAACGCAGTGGGAGGTGTAAACTTCGAGGCTGGTTTGGCTAACGCATCAGCCTGTTGATTTTCATTTCTTGGAATGAAATGAACCTTGACAGAGGAGAAGAAATTGTCGATCAGATCCCAGACACAATTCCTGTAGGACCTCAATCTAGGATGTTTGTCCTGGTACTGTCGGTTTACCTGTTTTATAATTATCTTAGTGTCACCAAAGACTTCGAGGTTTTTTATTTTCATTCTCCTAACGGCTTCTAAACCTAGCACTAAGGATTCATACTCACATACATTATTTGTGCAGTCCACATTCCATTGTAGCCTATAGGAAAAGGGGATTACAAATTGATCATCAGGAGCCACAAGGAGTGCCCCAGCTCCAGCTCCAAGGTAAGATGAAGCACCGTCAAAAAACATCTTCCATACTCTCGAGCTATATACATTTTCTTTTAATTTTTCTTTTTCTGTTTTATCTTCTCGACAACTTTCATCTATACCTACTTCAAAATCATCATCAATAGATAATATACAATTTCCTAAATCTTGGTCAACAATATATACAGGGTGGTTATTTGGATTATGTGGATCACCTATCGTGAACGCCAACCTAGTTTCTCTGTAAAGACACATGTATTGTCCTCCAAAAACTAGAATCGTAGCGTATGTCATGTCAAGCTGGAGAGATCCTCAAAGTTTGGCACCCCATGACCTAGATAACAACATACCATTTTTCAAAGGGATGTCGGTGACCACTACGTCCATGAGAATGCTTTTAGCGGGTATTTGTGCCAGATTGACCACCAGGTCTTTAATCATACCTATGCATTTGAATTTTCTTGAATCAAATGAATATAAGTCTCCGTATGGCCTGGTGATTTCGAGACCTAACTTCTCCATAATGGATTTTGGCATCATATTGTGGGATGCTCCAGAATCTAGCATGCAGTTATGAAGTAGGTGGTCGAACAAGGTCAGCGTGATATAGAAGGGGGCAACAGTGTCTCTCGCACCTTCGAAATGCAGACCAAAAACTATGTTTGGCTTGTCATCTTCTAAGTTGATGACATCGGCTTGGCTTTCGTCTTCTGGAAAGCTAATCATATTAGCAATTTGTTTTCTGTATATGGGATTTTTAGCCAATTTAGCAAGTGGGATAGGGATTTTGATTTTGTTTATTTCATTTTCCAGACTAAAATTTCCTAGGGCCTTGTCGCTCTCTATGTTTGGGGCCTCCATTCCTTTCTTTTCAGCTTTTCTTTCTGGTGCAGATTTGGTTTCATTCACAGGGACCTGTGTTTTTATGGCGGGTGTTCCTACTGACTTTGACTTGACAGGTTGCGTGTCGGCGGTTTGGGTTTTTTCAGTCTTTTTCTCAGCAACCTTTGGAGCTGCTTCATCAGTTTCGCCCCTAGGCAAGATCTTTTTTGTTGGGACGATTGGAAGACTCTTGTTCCTAGGTCTTAAATTATATTTCCCATGTAGTTCGGCTATAATATCATCTGTGATACCTTGATAGGCCAAATCTTCAGACGTATTGTTGCTAACATTGTCTTCCAATCTAATTTCCTTATTTAAGGATTTTTCGTAATCTTGTCTCGATAAATAAGGTGAATTATTATCGTTGCCAAGATTATTAATATCCTCATCAAACTCTTCAAAATCTTCTAGATCTTCCTCTCCAATGAAGTTTTCACTTTCGAAGGGGGTTGGGATTTTTTGATCCTCATTTTTAATTGTTTTATGTGGGGCCCGAGGATCAGGATTCCTTCTAAAATCCTTCCTAGGAAAATTATCCCTTTTTGATTTATCTAGTTCCATTTTTGAGATCTTATTTGAAATTTCTCTAATTACCTTAGCCATCTCGTCTATTTTATCTCTCGAGGATTTACCTGATCCTAAAGATCCACCTTGTTCTTTAAATTTCCTATTTTCTTTGTTCCCAGTTTCTATTCTTGCTTTTAATTTCCCTGATGCCATCATGTTAGATTCGATTTCAAGAGAATCATCTTGCATTTTTGTGAGATCCGTTGATCTCCTTTCTCTCAATAATAGGGCGAAATCAGGATCAAAGGCTCCAACAAAAGTCACCTTTTCCGTGGGTTGAGAAGCTCTGACTTCAACCGAGATTTTATTATACAACTTGTTAAACCTTTGCGTGAACTCTAGAACAAATTTTGATTTTTTCTTTCTAAGGGCTCTGAATTCAGTTAGGTAATAGAGGTGATCTTTCCTCTCCCCCCATTATCTAATAAAATCATTTTCGAGTTCTTTGTAAGATCTTAGAGATCCTGCTGCTAAGGCTCGGAACTGGGTCCTCACCTGTCCTTCGAAATTATGAACGAGGAGTCTAGAATAGACATCTTCGTGTTCGATTCTGAGGGATGTCGGTGAATTAGTCGAAGAAATTTATGTGTTCTTGAGCGGTTAAATCTCCTTCCCCCGTAAATTTTGGAAGACTTTTCATATAATTTTCGGGAAGGTCGTGTAGGGGAACTGGGAGGACAAGGGGAGCATATCTAGTAGCTACTTTAGCAAAGATTCCAGGAAGCAGTGCTTGGCCACCTGCTGGTCCTCTTGGGGCACCGCCCCCAGCTCCTGCACCTCCGTGTGCGACCATTGATAGATTAGAGGCAAAATCTCGGAGTGTGTGAGGAGAGGGCTCACAGAAATATGAGGAATATTCCTCAGGAAAAGAGAACATATCGTATGAAAGGGGAAGAGTGACAGATCTCTCAAGGGTTTCCTGAACGTTCAATTGCATAAAATCAGGCTGACAAAAAGTATGTATGGGTGAGATGAATTGTCTAAGAGATTTTTGTGACTTTAAAATATTTTCCGGATCTGAGACTGGCGAGGTCTGCTTGTCGTCCGGGTTCTTTCTTGTGTTCTTTCGGTTAATGTCCAGTTTACTAATCGTGGAGTTGGCAAGTGAAAAATAAAGGTATCCTTAGAAGGTTTTCTATCTTTGTTCACTATCAAAGAAAGAAAGTGTCAATGCCGTTCTTCCCTGGGAAAAGTTTCGTTTCTTTGTTCCCCGGCAACAACGCCAAAAAGATGTTGTTCCTGAGTTTATACTTTAAGGCTCTAAAGTATATCGTCAAGGCATCCGAAAAATAAAGAGATTTTAAGGAGTAAGAATCAATTATGAAGGGTAAATCATAGCTGGTTTCTCAACTGTCTCTATCTAGCTTCCCATTGTTCTTGGATGCTAATTTCTCTCTCAACAACTGCCCATGAACATTTTTATTTGACTCGGGTAGTTGTTGTTCATAGGATAGTATTAAATAAGTTCAAAGCAATGCTAGTTTGATCCTGTAGGTCGGGTTCTATGTTAGGTTGTCTATTACTTGGGACAGTCATGAGGATTAAAATGTTATTAGATTAGGAAAAAGTTTTAGGAATTGTTGCTTCAGTTTTGTGGGATGAAAAAGAAAAGGAATTTTGGAACTCAAAATAATAACATAATAACAATAAAGGCCCTTTCCTGTACTTGAAGTAATTTGAGAATATTAAAATAAAACAGAGAAACACTGTTAGAGAATATGAGGCTTTAATCTTGAAAGAATTTCATATCATATCAGAAGAAGGGGAGAAAAACAAAATTTCTAATGGAGTATAAGATATAACCATCCAACAGACCTACAGGTCTTGAAACTGCTGACAACAATCACAGAGGAAAAAATGTAAACGATTAGATAATCAAATAAATTCAAAGTACAATAGAATTTGTATTAAACTATTGCTGATCATTCATTAGAAAGACATAGAATAAAATATATTGAAAGATATTGAAAATAGAGTGAAGAAACACATAGCTTCAAGATGACAGAATTCATAATCTCTTCTGTATCATCTATATTATTGTAAATTGGAAAAATTCTAATACAATCGGCTCCCAAAAAACCAAAAGCCCTTTCTCAGTCTTATGAAGTTGTATTTATACATGATCACTAAACCTTTTTCCCATTGGTGATTAACTAACTTCCTAAGACTAACGGTTACATGAATGAGCAATGTCGAACCGTTTAAATTTCTATTTTAACTACTTTATTATTCCAATGATGAAAATATTCAAAACAATATTTCATGTCTGCGTTGATGAACCTCCTCCTTTTTTTTTAAAACAACGAATACATTTTCCCAGAAACTGCACTAAAACTCTAGGAGCCTCTGGAATATCCTTTGCTTCAAATAAGAAAAACTTTCTCTGCAGTTCTGGCAGACGGTCTTCGATTATCTTTCTCATGAACTTAATGGTTTGTAACTTTAAGTTCGGCATTACTATCCATTTTTCAATTTGAGTGACATTGATTACCTTTATTTGTGGAATCTCTACCTGAATTTCTTCCAGATCCTCTTTGAATCTTAACTGATGCTTAACAATGTTAATTTCTCCTAACAACCCTGGATAGTCATTTTTTCCAACGTTCAATGAAGTTTTCTCTAAAAGGTCAAAAATTCTTTGACAGTCATCATTAACCTCTCTGGTTATTTTCTTGTTTTCTGCGAGTTTTGCCTCCCATACTTTGATTATTATATCACCTTTAATTTTCTCTGAAACATATAGCTTCTGAGTCTCTCTGACCTCCTCTTTTGTTGAAAAAGCCACTGCTTTTTGAAAAGTTGTCCTGGCTGCTTTCACTTCTCTTTCTTTCAGGAGAATACTCTCCAAGGATTTACTTGTTTCCTGAAAGTAATTTTGAATAAATTTCAGATTAAAGAACACTCCCTGTTGCTCTTTTTCTATTTTTGTATGTATTTCCAGTGCTCGGGCTTGGAAGATTTCAAGCTCTACCACTTGATTTTGAATGGAATTAATCTTATCTTGTAACTATTTATTCATTTCCTCTTGCTGTAGGACCTGTGCTTGAGTGACCTGTATTTTTTGATTTGCTTCCTCTAAGCTTGCTTTCAGTTTTTGAATCTCTTGAATGTCATTTAATCTATCTCATTCTAGACCATTTTTTATCTCCCAACTGATATTTCTTTTAGTCTTCTTTAATTGACCCTGTAGCTGAGCTATCGTCTTATCTTTATTCTCTAACATAGTTATCAAACTACCCACAGAATATAAATTTGCCGATGCTAAGGATCCCATTGTGCCTGCTATTTCTGTAGCGAATTCTCCCTCTTTAAGTTTTTGTCCATCTATAATGATCTTGTTCTTTTTAATCATCATATCTCCTCTTGGATGTATCTCCTGTTTTAGGATAGCCTTTCTCTTTTTACTAAAAAAATAATCGGAGGAAGGAATATCATCTCTAGAAATAGTCTCAAGATCACTAACGTATAGAGCTCCCTCTTGGGGATTTCCATAAGTAAAATTTAATGGAGTCAAAGAAGTAATGGGACTTCCAAGTTCCGTCGACGCTGTTCCTCCTACTTTTTTGGGAAAATTCTCAGGGATTTTTGAGGGTGTTTCCAACTCCTTTCCTTTCCCTGCATCTGATTTTTCTGTCTGAGGAACTTCTGTTTCTTGTGAAGGCATTTCAGTCTCCTTCATTTTTCCCTTTGTATTTTCTTTATCCTGTACATATGTTTCAAAGCCCAGGGGAGGCCCTTCCTGCTCTGGAGGAGGGGTCGTGGATTCACCCTGCAAAATTTTTGGCAAACAACTTCGCTTGTGACTTTGGAAGGACATGAAACTAGTCTGTAAGTCAGGTGATAAGGCCCGTACCCTATTCATTACCTCCTCATAAGTTTTAACCTCCTTGAATATATCATCATAAACAAATTTTTCATGTTCATAAGCTTTCATATTACAGTGCATCAAATGTCTGCTTACTAATTGATAAGGGTCATGCTTTCTGTGCTCAATATCTACGAGTTTTATTTCTTCTAAAGCTTCGACTTCCACTTTAGAATGGCCTAGGTTTAGTAATGAAAATTTCTCGACATACACAAGGAAGATTGGCCATGATTTCTTTTGTGCTGCCTTTAGCTCTATTCCAATACCACCTTTCACTATTTGATGTGCTGCCTCCCTCAATACCAATCTATCCAGGAGGAATTTTGGAAGTGCGTGAGGGGGAATTGAGCACCCATAAACCCTAATGTAAGAGAATTTTTCATCAACAAACTAGTTGGCTATTGCTTTGAGATTTTCTGAGACTGGCTCAGAAATGTGAGGGGGTTCACAACCATAAAACATTTTATGCATTGGAATTAATATGAAATGACAAATTTCATAAAACACATTCTTAGCATTTTCTTCCCATAGCACAGAGTGATACTCGTGAATGGGTTCGGGGCAGGTTATGTTCCAACTCCAATTCATCAGGGGAAAAGGAGTCACGAAGCACATTGTGTCCATAATGTACACTAACATGTAAAAGGCCACTGGATGACCTTTAGATTTTGCACCTCTGTAATTTGAAACTTCTTGAGCTAGGTTATCAGACAAAATTTTACTCCAGTTGAAAGTGTATCCTTCTAAAGATTCTTCTAAAAAGGGCACCCATTCTGCAGGAAAATGGCAGGGATTCTTTTTCCCGAAAAGTCTACACAGCATAATGGCTACATAGACCATGTACTCGTTCAAATATGCTGTGGAATAAACCCCATGGGTATCGGCCCTAAACTTTGATGGACATCTCCACCATTCTCTGATTAAATCGGGATATGTTCGGTCTACCTAAGTACACTCCTTTCTTTGAAATTCAGCTAAAAACCGACATTATAAATGTACTTAGGATTTGGTGAGAGTTTATACATTACTTGTATATGTTCTGTCTTGAATGAGCCGACAACGACCCCTTGATCATTTAAAATGCTTCTTGTCAGGATACCAACCTTTTCCAAGGACAAATTGATCATGTCGTTGTATGCCATAAGCCGAGGGCACACTGTGATCTTATGGAGATCTGATTCTGCTATATCCCGAAAGTGATTCTCGAAATCAGTAGGAGAATTCTTGATTTTGTAATCCAGGAATTCAGAGATTTGTGTCCAGGATTTAATTGAGTCGATGACATGCGGCGTAGTGTCAGATATGATATCTCCTTCTGGGTTACGCATCTCCTATGTATCTTCACTCTTCTTCAGTTCTTTCTTTGGTTACATGAATTTATGTTAGATGGAAAACCTATCATAGAAAATGAGTGTATGAGCTCGGCTGAATGCGTCTTACGCTTGATAGTATGAAACATAATATGTTGCGAAACACAGACCTTTAACCTCTCTTTTAATTCATTTAACGATGAAGGTACTGACGCAACTGACAAGAATTCAATAAATTGAATGTAGTGGATATTTGATACACATTAGTGTCACATATGATCAGTTAACCTTTATTAAAGTGGCCGCAATTTGGCACTTTTGAATTAAAAAATCGGAAAATTTCATTCAATCGGAAACCTGAACGTGAAAAAACCTAAAAATTTTGATTGTCATAAATCATGCTTCCAAAACAGAATTAATTTAGACTAAACAGAGATTAAGAGTCGAGACTTCGCATTTCGGGATTTCGGGGATCGTGTTGACAAGAGGTATGCTATCACTGAATCCTGATTTCCGAAATTGCGAAATCACGACAAGTTTAAATTAGGACTTAACTTCGTTTTAGTAAATTAATTAATCAGTATTAAACCCACTTTGATTCTTTCGGGGTTTCGGGGATTGTGTTGACAAGAGGTATGTCATCGATGAACCCCGAATCCCGAAATTGCGATACGATTAACTTAAGCTTTAAACTTTGTATTAGTGAATTAATTAATCAGGATTAAGGACTAACTTCCACAACATGATTAATTCAGTTTAAACACAGATTAAGATTCAGGACTTCGCGTTTCAGGATTTCGGGGATCATGTTGACAAGAAGCATGTTATCGTTGAACCCCGAATCCCGAAATTGCGATACGATTAACATAGTCTTTAATAATTAGGAACTTCAGTTTTTCGGGAAATTGGGAATCGATATTCCGCGATTGGAAATGCATTAAAACACATGTTCTTAGTAAACCCCAAATCTCGAAAAACTTTTAAAGGTTAGTCTTAACTCCTTTAGGGTTTAATCTTTTTGTGATTTAAAAAATAACTTTACAAAAAGCACATCGGGACTTTTTATAACATTTTTGTTTTTTTGCCTTGTATTATTTAAAGAATAAAGTTTGTCGGGATTTCAGCACCGGCCTTTTGGAAATGATAGTGAGGATTATGTTTTATGTAAAGACAAAACACGAAAAACGAAATTTTTTCGCCTTAGAAATAAAACTTTAAAAACTGTTTCAACACCTTCTTTAGCCAATTGATAAATCTCAAGCAAAAGGGTTTGGTTACAGAGCACATTGAGAGCTTCCAAAGATTGAATATAAAGGTAATAGATATTCCACATGAGCACTTGATTGATGTATTCATAGGAATTTTAAAGGATAACATTCAACATGAGGTTCTCCTTTGGGTACCCAAATCATTGGAGAAAGCATTTAGGGTGGAAAGAAAAGTTGAAAGTAAAAAAATGGCTATGGCTACTGGAAGGACCGCTCCTAACATCTATCAAGAGAATAATGCCCCTTCTTCTAAAACACCTCAACCTACAAGGTTGACACCTCAACAATTGGAGGAAAGAAAAGAAAAAGGTTAATGCTTTAATTGTGACAACAAGTACAGTAAGGGACATACGTTTGGTGAGAAGAAATTATTCTACATATATTGTGAAGAGGAAGAAGAACAAGAACAAGAAAAAGAACCATCTCAAGATGAAAACGTAGAAGCGATTTCTTCTGAAGAGTTGAATCCCACTATATCATGTAATGCATTGGCTGAAATTAACACTCCTCAAACCCTCAATATAGAAGGATATATCAAAAACAAAAAGGTAATAGTCCTAACTGATTCTGGTAGTACTCGTAATTTTATTCACTATAAATTAGCCAAAACTCTCAATTGCTTTGTATATCCAGCACCAGATTTTCAAGTAATGATTGCAGACAGAGGAACTATCAATTGCTCAGGAAAATGCAATAAGATTAATATTACTATGGGAGGATATGTAATGAATAGTCCAATGATTTCTATACCCATGGGTGGTGTTGATGTCGTACTGGGAATCCAATGGTTACAATCATTAGGAACAATGGCTTTTAATTTTCAAGAACTTTTCATGAAATTTTCATTGGAAGGAAAAGAAATCAAGTTAAGAGGTATCACATGGAAACCCGATAAGGTGATGAGATCTAATGGAATGACAAAAGTATTGAAAAAGGGAGAATCAAGGTGTTATTGAACAACTATGCTCACTAGATGTTAAAACATCTAAGCCATCTATTCCCCTAGATATCCAAGGGATCATTGATAAGCATTCCAAAGTATTTGAAGATATTCCCAAAGGTATTCCACCCACTCAAAATCATGATCATGCTATTCACCTAATTCCTGGGACTTTTCCTCCTAACATTAGGCCGTACATATACCCTTATGCCCAGAAGAGTGAAATTGAGCGTATGGTTGACGAAATGTTAGAGGATGACATTGTTAGACCTAGCCAAAGTTCTTACTCTGCACTGGTGGTAATGGTACTCAAGAAAGATGGCTCATGGAATATGTATGTAGATTATAGAGAGCTCAACAAGATCACTATTAAAGATAAGTCCCATTCCCATCATTGATGAATTTTTATATGAATAACATGGAGCAATCTATCTCGCAAAAAATGGATCTCCGTTTAGGGTATCATCAGATTAGAATGAATGGAGAAGATATCCCAAAAACAACATTCCAAACTCATGAAGGCCTTTATGAATTTTTGGTCATGCCTTTTGGCCTTACAAATGCACCTTCCACATTCCAAGGGTTGATGAATTCCATTTCCAAGCCCTTCCTTCGAAAATTTGTGGTAGTATTTTTTGATGATATACTAATCTATAGCAAGTCTTGGGAGGATCATGTGTGACATGTTGACAAGGTTCTACAACTACTAAAGGAGAGACACCTATATGCCAAACCATCCAAATTTTTCTTTGGGGTGAAGGAGGTAGAGTATTTGGGTCATATTGTATCTCATGAAGGTGTCAAGGTAGACCCTAACAAGATTAAGGCCATGATGGACTGATCGATTCCCAAAACATTGAAGAATCTTAGAGGATTTTTGGGTTTGACAGATTACTACCGCAAGTTTGTTCGACACTATGGAAGAATAACAACACCTTTAACGACACTAACTAAGAAGGATTCATTTTCATGGACTCGAGAGGAAACTAAATCTTTTTAACAACTTAAAGAGGTGATGTGAAAAGATCCTTTCTTGACCACTCCATACTTCACAAAAACCTTATTATGGAATGTGATGCCTTGGGAAATGGAATTGGTGCTGTCCTAATGCAAGAAGGAAGGCCCCTGGATTTTGAAAGTCGGCCACTCAAGGGAAATGACTTACACAAACCCATTTATGAGAAGGAAATGATGGAAATACTACATGCATTAAAGAAATGGTGCCCTTGTCTAATAGGTAGGCACTTCAAGGTCAAAACAAATCATGATAGTCTTAAATATTTCTTGGAACAAAGACTATCTTTAGAAGAACAACAAAAATGGGTGACCAAGTTATTGGGTTATGATTTTGAAATTGTCTATAAAAAATGGAAGAAAAATGTTGTGGCAGATGCACTCTCAAGAAAGGATGAAGATGTTGAGGCCTTTCTCTGTGCTATATTGATCATCCAACCCGATTGGATAATCGAAGCAAGGGATGAATGGAAGAATGACGAAAACGTATGGACTCTCATTCAAAGGTTGCAGCAGGATTCCAATGCATCAGATACATTTACATGGAAAAATGATTCACTATGGTACAAAGATCACTTATATTTATGTAAGAAATCCCAACTCAAACAAAAGGTACTATTGGAATTGCACACCTCTCCGATAGGAGGGAACTCGAGATTTTTGAAAACCTACCATAGGGTCAAGAAGGATTTTTTTTTGGGATAGCCTTAAAACTGATGTTCAAAGGTTTGTGGCAGAATGATTGGTTTGCCAACAAAATAAGGTGGAAACAATTAAGACCCCAGGTCTTTTACAGCCATTAGCCATCCCAAGTCAGTGTTGGGAGGAGGTTTCCATGGATTTCATCACAGGGTTACCGAAGTCTTAAGGAAAGAGTGTCATCATGGTGGTTGTTGATAGATTGACCAAGTACACACACTTTTGTGCACTCTCTCATCCCTTCAAAGACAATACAGTTTCCACCGCATTCATGGAGACAATTCAAAAGCTACATGGAAGCCCAAAGATTATTGTAAGTGACAGAGATCCCATCTTCACTGGACATTTTTGGACATAATTATTTTCTTGTTTAGGTACTCAATTGGCTCATAGATCATCCTATCATCCTCAAGATGATGGAAAAACCAAGACAGTGAACAAATGTATGGAAGGCTACCTTCGTTTCTTTGTCTCTGATAAACAAACACAATGGTTCAAATGGCTACCCTTGGAAGAATGGTGGTATAACACTTCCTTTCATACTGCAACAAAAATGACACCATTTATGTCACTCTATGGATACCACCCTCCTTCCATCACTTCTTCTCTAAAATAAAAATCTAAGGTTCAAGCAGTGGAAGATCACATCGAGCATCAACAACAAGTTCTCCAAATCTTAAAGGACAACCTGACTATGGCACAAAATCGCATGAAACAACAAGCATATCAACATCGTAGTGAAAGAAGTTTTGAAGTAGGGGATTGGGTGTTTTTAAGACTAACCATACAAATAGATGTCCCTCAAGAAAGCCAATAAGGATAATAAATTATCACCAAAGTACTATGGCCCTTATAAGGTGTTGCAAAAGATTGGTACTATGACATACAAATTGGAGTTGCCTGCATCTTCATGAGTACACTCAGTTTTCCATGTTTCATGCTTACAAAATGTTATAGGCAGGGATGATTTTAAGGATGTAAACTTATATTAAAATGTAGAAATGTGGGCTAATATTACTAGTCCTTAATATGCAAAATATAAAACATTTTGCGATAATTTTGTAAAAACGTTCAAATTTCAAAGGATTTTATATAGTTTCTATAAAATTTTGGTGATTTGTAAGGTAAAATAGTTTTATTCTATGGAATTTGGGTGAATCATTTTTAGAAAAAATGAAAATTGGCGAATCTATTTTTGGGAAAAACCATGGAAAATTAGCCCATTTGCGAAATTTAACTCCTAAAATCATCTATGGTTATAGGTGACAAGATCCCAGTTCAAACTATATTCCCTGAACTTGACGAGGAAGGAAAAATCATATTGGAGCCTGAAGCCATCACTGACACAAGAATTCACCAGCCGAGGAATAGATCCATTTCAGAGTATCGCATTAAATGGAGGAAACTACTGGTTGAAGATTCCACTTGGGAAGATGAATCTTTTATACAAAAGAATCCAAAGTTACTCAAGAATTGTGGACAACACTTGTCTCAAGGGGAAAGGCTTGTTAATCCCTAAATATTGGCACATTACCCCTTAATTGGGGCAAATTACATTAGTAATGTTATTTTATTTATGTCGGATTGGGTCCATTAGTTGTAATTGTATCTCCTAGTCTCCTATATATACCAAGGAGACATTTTCATTTGGAATCATCTTGTAATTGGACATTATGTGGTGTATAAGGAGGTTTCCCCCTCGAAGAGGCTTATTATATGAAATTCTCTCTTTTTCAAGGCGTTGAGTACTTATTCTTAGGTTTTTCTATGTTATATTGATATTTGGTTCTTAACATTGACATGGTGTTAAAATTATTGGAAGAGAAAAAAATATATGAAAAGTCTTCCAAGTGTTCCTTTTGGGTTCGAGAAGTGGAATATATGGGTCATATTATATCTCATGAAAGTATCAAAGTGGGCCCTAACAAAATTAAAGCTATGATGGAATAGCCAACTCTTAAAAACTTGAAGAATATTAGATAATTCTTAGGATTGAAAAGATATTACCACAAGTTTTTCAAGAATTAAGGTCAAATAGAAACACCATTAACAAAATTATTAAAAAATGAGGCATTTCCTTAGACTCAAGAAGAAGCCAAGGATTTTGAAAATCTTAAGTAGAATATGTCTACAACTCTGGTCCTAACCATGCCCGACTTCATGAAAACCTTTATTGTGGAATGTGATGCCTCAAGACATGGCATTGGTGTAATTTTAATTCCAGAAGGAAGGCCCCTTGCCTATGAAAATAACCATCTTAAAGGAAATAAATTACTCAAAACAATTATAAAAAGGAAATGTTCGCCATATTACATGCAATTAAGAAACAACACCCTTACCTAATAGGAAGACACTTCAAGGTAAAAATAGATCATGATAGTTTGAAGTACTTGGAAAAATGATTATATTTAGAAGAACAACAAAAATGGGTTACAAAGATGCTAGGTTATGACTTTTAAATTATCTACAAAAAAAGAGAAAAAATATATGGTGACATATGCACATTCAAGGAAAGAAGAAGACATAGAGAGTTTACTATGTATTATTTCCATTCCACAATTTGATTGGGTGGAAGAGTACATGATAGAATGGAATCAAGATCAAAAGGTATGTAATATCATTCAACAAATACAATAGGACCCAAGTGTATTATATAAATCTATGTGGAACATTGATTTCCTATGGTATCAAGATTGCTTATATTTATGTAAGGATTCTTAACTCAAATAAAAGGTCCTTTTGGAATTTCACACTTCTCCTATAGGCGAACATTTAGGGTTCTTGAAAACTTACCACAAGATCAAGGACTTTTTTTGGGAATATCTTAAAATTGATGTTCAAAAGTTTGTGGATGAATGTGTGGTTTGACAAAAAAATAAGGGAGAGATAATCAACACCCTAAGTCTCCTACAACCATTATCTATACCAAGTTTATGTTGGGAAGAGGTTCCAATTGATTTTATTATAGTTCTACCAAAGTATGAAGGAAATAATGTGATTATGGTATTACTAGTGGATTGACTCACAAAGTATGCCCATTTCCCCCCCTTTCTCATCCTTTTAAAGCAAGTAAAATAGCCACAACATTCATGGAAATAGTTTAGAAGCTACATGGAATTGCTAAGATCATTGTAAGTGACATAGATCCAATTTTCACTGTAAATTTTTTGACTGAATTATTTTCTTGTTTGGGTACTAAATTGGATCATAGCTCCTCTTACCATCCTCAATCTGATGGGAAAATTGAGATTGTGAATAAATGTCTAGAAGGGTATCTTCGCTTATTTTCATTTGATAACAAACATAATGGGTCAAGTGGTTTCCCTTGGCAGAATGGTGGTTCAACACATCCTTCCATACTTCATAAAAAATGTACCAAGTTATGGAAATTTATTGATATTAATCTCCAGCCATCACATCACCCTTGAAAGGAAAATAAAATCTTCATGTAGTGGAGGACCACATAGAGAACCAACAAGAGGTTCTAAAAATATTGAAGGACAACTTGGTTACAACACAAAATAGGATGAAACAACAAGCATATCAACATCACAGCGAAAGGAAATTTGAAGTGTGAGATTGGGTATTTCTGAGGCTACAACGATACAAATAGATGTCCCTCAAGCAACAAAATACATACAATAAATTAGCACCGAAGTAATATGGTGCCTATAAGGGGTTGTCAAAGATTGGAAGTATGGATTACAAATTGGAATTACCTCCATCTTCACATGTACATCCTATATTCCATGCTTCTTGCTTAAAGAAGGTAATAGGTGACAAGATCCTAGTTCAAACTATTGTTCTAAAGATCAATGAAGAAGGGAAAATCATACTAGAACTAGAAATAATCCTTGAAACAAGGGTTAAGTCGCTACAAAATCAAGCAATTAGTGAGTACTTCATCAAGTGGAAGAACCTACCAAATGAAGAAGTGACATGGGAAGATGGTTTCTTCATGTAGAAACATTTGTAGATAATCAAGTGTTGAGGGAAACACCAGTTTGAAGGGGAGGGGCATGTTAATTCCCTAGACAGAGCCCCATATTAATCATAAATATCCATGCAAAGACCTACATATTGAGTTGTTGTATTTTTATTGTTATATTAGTATGTCGACTGGACCTTTTAATTATAA
>ML809787.1:21306-63496 GCA_009831015.1 Picea engelmannii | reverse complement strand
GTATCATCTCATCTTGGCTTGTGCATTGCATATATTGTAAAAAGAGGTTTCCCCTCAAAGTGGATTATTCATTGGCTATTTTTGGAGTTTGGTTTATAACACATCACAACCATTGCAAGATAAGAATGAAATAAATTTTATTGTGATATAATCTATTTTAAAATGTCACAAGATAGACATATTACTTTGTTTATTACTCATGTTATTATTAGCATCCACAAACACACGCATGCCACTACGAAGAGGGAGGGGAAGAAAAATATTAATCACCATGAAACCAATCAATTATTATGTTACTCAGGGACACTATTGAGTGAACATCCAATTAACATAAAGGTCATGGTATATTAGGATTTTTTGTTATGAAAGGGGAATCTCAAGAGAAGTCAAACAATCATGATATGAAAATAAATGAATAAACTTACAGTGCAAATATTCATTTTAGTTTAATGAGTTCTCATAGATCTCAATGAAAACATATTTTAATAAGAGTCTATATCTTCTCCTCCCTTCTATACCAATCACTACAATACCTTGAAAAGCGTTTTTAATGCATAATTGTCTCATCACCCTAGCTCATGTGGAAATGAAAGGAATTTTTTTTAGCTAAGAGAATTGGAAGGCCTTAGAGGTCATTACACCCAACCAAAATCCAATGGAAAGGATATCCCCTTATACAAAGACCTAAATTTCAATGAACATATTCTTTGGTGTTATAATAATAAGTTTATGGTTAAGTGGCATGGTTTTCTACACTTATATGCTAGATATGAAATAGGAATTTAGAAGATTATTTATTTTACCCACGTGTCATATGGTTAAGTGGTAAGGAATTTAGAAGATTATTTATTTTACCCACATGTCAAGGACATGAAGGTATGCTAGATATGAAACATGAGTTGAAGATCAACACGGGCATGCTATATATGAAATAGGAGTTTAATACTGATATATTTGAGAGGTTGATCCGTGAGTCAACACCCTTTTCCTAGATAACCTCCTCATCAAAATTGGGCTTCAAGATTTTGTGGTTTTGTGTTGGAACCACTTTAAATATTTTAAATTACAAAAACTTGATAATGTCTATATGCGGGTTTTTCCAAAAACCATTTTTTTATTTCATGTTAAAAAGGTTTGGAGGCTAAATATGATTATAATATTTGGCCATTTCGACTTACATCCATCTACAATCCTTTTAATGAGCCTAAAAAGCATATTTGATGTTTAAGAAACCAAAGAGGGTGAATTTCATTGAAACTTTAAAATTTATTTCGTATTTTTCAAGGATTGTTAATGAGGACTTATATAGACTTGTGAATAAGGAGGAGATTGTTGTGGTCCTACAATATTTTAGAAAAGACAAGAGCCCTGGATTTATGGATGGCTGGTGAATTTATATTTATAATTCTTTGAGTTTTTGGGTGATGATTTGTTGAGAGTGGTGGAGTAGGTAATAACTTATGGTAGAATGGACAATAGTTTAAATTCCACTTTCATTGCATTAATCCCAAAGAAGGATTTTCTAGAGTCCTCTGATGGGTTCGAACTATTTTTTTTGCAATTGTCTGTATATAATAATTGCAAAATTAATAGCAATTTGATTGAAGCTAATTCTATCTCATTACATTTCAATAGAAAAAAAATGATTTTCTCCTAGGGAAACAAATTCATGAGGCTCTTAGCACAACACAAGAGTGGTTACATTCTATAAAATTATCTTGCATTCCAACAACAATAATTAATCTTGATCTCTCAAAGGAATATGGCAATATCTCTTGGATATATTTGAGGCTTTTTCTATTACATCTTGGGTTCTTGTTGCATTTTGTAAATTGGATAATGTGTTGTGTAACAAAATATACTTTTGAAGTATTAATCAATGGTGTCACTTTCAGGTTCTTCAAGCCTTCCAAGGGGCTTAGGAAGGAATACCCTCTATTTACTTGCCTCTTCCTTTTGGTGGAATAATATATAAGAAGACATGTATTGGAGGCTAGGAGAATGAGATCAGTACAAGGTGTCCTAATAGGAAGGGAAACTCTATCACATATGATCTTCATGGATGCTATCCTATTATTCCTTTTCAAGTCCTATAGAGAAGGTTTATAGGTCTAGGAGATCCTTCATCTATTCACTATGGATACATGGATGGAGGTTAATGATGAAAAGTTTACTTTGTTTACTGTAGGATTGGATGAGGAGTATGTTATTGAATTTGGCAGGTATTTTCCATACCAACACCCGAAATTGAATGACAGACTTTTAAGCCCTAGACAAATCCCCTTGTTAAGTACACAACCTATTTTTAGTAATATATTAGTAAGTGAATTAGAACCTTTCATTGTACCATTTTATGATAATTGTACCCTTTTTTCATATATATATATACCAAGGAGACCTAGTCTTAGGATCATCTTATCTCATCTTGTACATTGAATATTGTAAAAGTAGGTTTCCCCCTCAAAGTGGATTGTTATTCATTGAATTTATATTATTCTCAAGGCATTGGTTCATAACAAGGACTTAAATATCTAGGTTTTAATCTCAAACCAAATTGTTATGGGAAGGATGATTGGTGGTGGCTGGTTTCTAAAGTTGAGAAAAATATTAAATTCTGGTGCAATCAATGGTTTTCATGTGGGGGTAGGCTGGTTCTAGTAAAATCAATCCCCGAGTCCATACATGTTTATTGACATACTTTGGCTCACATTTTGATGCACGAGCATCCTCATCATCATCAAATGAGGATGAGTGGAGGACAACTCAACACCCAACGAGTGCGCTTCAAGTCAAGATTAAATTCCCAAAGGAGGGCACGTTCCTTAAAATTTTTGAAAGCCTTGTAATTAAGGCCCTTTTTAATGTTTGGAGGTTAACTCCGTTGGGAAAAATCTGATGAGACTGTTTTATATTTATTTCATGTCCAATTGTATAGATTTCGAGCTCAAATATGATCTTTTTTGTAAATACTCATTTATTGTGATAGGAGAGCAATAGGTAGAAAGGAGGGAAGGCTTGAGAAGCCCCTCCATGTATATAATGTATTTTTCTTTCTCATTTGAAAGAGTGGAATTATAAGTTGTTGACAAGAGAATAGAGAGAGCTCAATAGAGGAGAAAGGAGAAAGACTTTGTTGCAGTTTGAGCTTGTAAACACTGTACAAACATCCAAAGATTAACAAAAAGAGCAGTTTTTCATGCATGAGAGGTTTCTGTGCATTTGTTTGTGTGAGTAATATTTGTTTCCAAATGTGTTTTCTGTGTGTTTATGATATGCTGTGGATGTTCATATATGTTTCCATTTGTAGGAGTACATAGAATTCCCTATCTGTTTGTGTTCTAAGTGTTTCTAGGCTCTTAGGCTTGTGCAATGAGTGCATACCATAGTTAGAGAAAAATATATGAAGTCAACGCAAGGAGTTCCTTTTGAACTCTCTTTCGAGTTCAGAGAAGAGCGTGCCAAGTGGGCATACCAGAGAAACTCTTTAAGCTCAGAAGGGAGAAAAATTATGCAAGAAGTGCACAATTCAGAGTTGCTGAATACTCTGATATTTGTGCAAGGAGTGCATTGAGCAGGTGCCAGAAGGGCACAAGAGGTTTTTGTTGCTGAGCCATAGCAAGGAGAAATAGAGAAGATTTTAAGAACTCTATATATAAATCTTTTATTGGAACATGCCAGAAGAAGATTGCCTCAAATGTGTGTATTTATCTCTCTCTGAGCCAATGGACTGAATGGGTTTGTTGTTGATGTCTTTTACCTGTTCGTATATTTATTTCATGTTTATATGAATGAGTCTTAGAGATTTGTATAAGATTCAATTGTTTCTCTTTTGGAACCTTTGGTTGAGGAGCACACAATTCCCATGTAAGGACCACATAGACTAGGAGTTGGGATAAGACTTTGAAGCTCAAGAGAGATAGAGGAGTGTTGCAGAGGTTGCGCAAGGTGTGCATACATATAATCTTTCAAATATGTTGGTATCTTTTGGAAGACCCTTGCAAGGAGTAAAAAGGGCTGACACTCTCCACAAGTGTCGAAATTTTTCAAGGAAGGAAAAGGTTTTTAAGAGTTTGAGTGGAGTAGCAGCGCTAGGAAGGCATTGAGGGTCAACTTCCTTTGAATATTCAAGCCCAGAAGAAATCGACGTTAAACATTTATAAGAGAAGGATAATTATTGAAGGTGGGAGATGAACATACATGATTTGTTCGGGGGTTGGCAGGAGATCCGACCATCATTAGATCGAGAGGAACTGCATGAAGGATAATGGTGGATTTCCTTCGAACTTTGCACATTTTGGAGTAGTGGAACATAGACGAGTGTGGACGTGCCGAAGTCTCGTAGCCCAAAGCAATTAGGACCTTCCGTTAAACATGATATGTGTTAGAGGATTATCCTTTTCGGAATCCCGATAATCTAGGGAAACAGAGAGGTAAAGCGTTCAGGTCCCCTGAGGTCATAGGGACCCAAAGAAATATTCACCGTCCATTAGCTGGGATGCATGTCGTTGGATCTAGGATTTTTGAGGAGGGTCACTTTGAAGGACCGAGGAATGGAGAACACAAGCTAGCCGAAGCTCCGAAAAATGAATCTCATCGTGGTCGTCTGATTGAGTGGATAGGTGTCACCAAATACAGAGCTCCAGGGGTCAAGCACTCTACAAAGAAGTGTGTTGCGTGGAGTCCAGAATCTCGAAGGACCAAATGCATGAACCCCATCCCAACCATTGGATTGGGTAGACACGTGGCGTTGGATCAATGCTTCACTGGTTCTCCATTCAGGAGGAAAAATGATTAGAGTAACAAGGACTCCTGAAGACTGGAGTCCCGGAGTCCATCCAGGCCATCAATCGTATAGACAAGTGTCATCCAGTCATTGGATTCAGACGATGAAGGGTTCATAAGGATCAAGGAGAAGGAAGCGCCAAGGATCCACAAGGCCCAAAGGTCGGGGCAAGGCTTGGTCGTCAATATGTGATAGGACACATGGAGGATGAAGATTATTTCTTCTCATTCAAAATTCAAGAGGTTGTAAAGTTTGGCACCAGGAAACTTCCAGGAGCCCCGAATCTCAAAATAGGATTCATGTCATCAATTTGTACCCACTTTTGAACTGTCGATCTGCCACAACGGTCGTTCGACGTTCGACCGCTCCAGAGAAATTGGCGTTAGATGCATGCAGGACTCTCGAAGCCTAAAATTGCAAAGTGTAAAGTGGATCATCGATCAAACGGGTGATAAAGGATCGTTGGATCCAACCTTTGGAGTTCGACTCTCTAGAAATACTGTGTTTTGGTGTAGGTAAGACCTACCGAAGCCCAGACTGCCGAAAGATTTTTGTCAGCTATTTATTGGAGTGAAACCTATGGATCATCGATCCCATCGGAGATTTGACACTCCGTGAAATTGCAGTTTGGCAGCTCATGAGCATTATATGTTGGAATGGGTAATTCTACCGAAGCACGGAGCCTCAAAGTAAGTTGTGAGTCATAGATCTTGACGGAGGTTGTGAGTCATCGATCCCCACAAGGGTTCGGGACTGTGCTAGTTCGAAAGTTTGGAGGAATTGGGGTGTGTTGTTGTTGTGAGCTTTTGGAGCCTGAAGATATGGAGGGATCGAATAAGCGCCTTTCGGGTTGGCACCTAGTTTCAACCCTCATTCATATACAATTGCCGTTGGGGAAAAAAGGGCTAGCACCCAGATTTGAGATTTAGGGGAACAGGGGCTTAGAGGAAGCTCCTGAGAGGTTCAGATCAATGTGGATTTGTGGAAAGGGGGAGTAAATAGTCCCGAAGTCTTTGGGAAGCTGTAGATTGGCCCACGGTGTTGGCATAGAGTCTCTTGGAGGCCCCTATGGGTTTTTTAAGGACCCTCACTATCAATTTTAAGCGTGGGGGATCGAGAAAAAGGCCTATGGTACGTGTTCTAAGGGATGAGAAAGGGCCCCAAGAGCCAATTAGGCTCCATGTTTTGATCAATCCTATACCGAGAGGTCGTGCGGGCCCCAGGTGAGGGTGGGGGTCTACATCAAATGGTATCAGAGCCATAAATTTTCTCTGTGTAAGAGAATGAGATTTTTTTGATACCACCAAGTGGTATTAGAGTTTGATTTTGTTTTTCAGGTAACAAGGAAGGAGAGGAGACAGATTACTAATGCTTTGTGGAAAATTGTTTACAAGTGTGCAACATTCAGTTGACAACCAAGAGGGTTGTAGGAGGAATCCAGATGTGATCTCAGTAACAAAGTAGGAAAAGTAGACATCCAGGTGGGTTGAGCTAGAAGAACCAATCACGTTCTTAAAGGTGAAGAGGAGAATGGATACCGAAGGCCATAAATGGGGTCAGAGAAAATACCACTAGAAGGTGAACAACACATAGATGGACAAAGAGCTCGAGGAGATGAGAGTAGAGCTCGACAGGATAACGATGAAGATGCAACAGGAGGCACATGTAAGTTGGAGGTATGAATGGACCATTAGGAAAAAACATAAATGGCTAGTCCGATAGTTGGTTTCCAAGAGGCAACAACATATATTGAGGAAGTGGCTAAGGCATGATGAAAACCTCAGTGCCACAGAGGAGATGGTTTTCATTTGCAAGCCAAAAGTTGGAGAAAAACTTAGTGATGAGGAGGAGAGATCAAGCAGATATCTCATATACTACTAGGAGGGTAGAAGTGGAAGTTCATATTTCCAGGAGGGAAATGAGAAGATATCATTGAGGGACCTCACAGGATTCCAGGAGGGCAGGACAAAAGTTTCAAGTTTCCAGGTGGGAGAAGAGGAAGTGAGATTACCTGAAAGTCTCAGGAACTCGAAGGTGAGTTCAGATCAACTAGGAGCACTGATAGAGGAGGCAGATCAGAGGAATGTTATTATCATTGGGGGAATCAAGATATTCCTATCACATAGTGCAATAGAGGCAAGTGCGCGTATTACACATGAGGAGGTGATGCAACAAGCATCCGAGGAAGAGGCCATGGGGCCTAATGTTTGTGAAGATAACAATTTGTGTAGTGCAAATTCATCAGAGCAAATACAACCAACAATGAATATCATAAAAGAGGAGAATGAGTAGACATTAAAATCTTCCCAATAGATGAGAGAATAATAATAGCATTAGATCGATTTGATAAAAAAAATTTCGAGGTAAATGAATAGGAGATGACTGCAGAGTTAGAAATTGCAGTGGAAGAGAGAGAAACATACCACATAGATTTTGTTGATCTGTGTGAAGATTTAGATTATCTAGAGAAGAGGGTAATAGTATAGAGTCAATTTGTCCAACGGTTCAAGTTGGAGAGTGGTGAAGAAGAAATGTAGTAGAGCAGACTGCAGGGGGAAGCCAACCTATAAGCTAGATGGACAAGGCGATTGAACAGATTAGGAGGTTGATGTTGGAATCATCCCAAGAGACAGTCAACAATAGAAAGAGGATGATCAGAGGAGGGCCTACAACAATAGAACAAAAAAAGTAACAACAACATGGAAAAGGAGAAGATGGACAAATCCACATAAAGTTTTGGGTTCCAGGAGGACCTCAACAACAACAACAGGGGAGCCATGAGCAGAAGCTCATGTTTTTTTCTCAGCAGTGGAGTATGATGTAGGAACATCCTCATCATCATCAAATGAGGATGGGTGGAGGACAACTCAACACCTAATGCACACTACAATTCAATATCAAATTCCCAAAGGAGGGCGCGTTCCTTAAAATTTTTGAAAGCCTTGTAATTAAGTCCCTTTTTAATGTTTGAAGGTAACTCCGTTGGGAACAATCCAATGAGACTATTTTGTATTTATTTCCTATCAAATTGTGCATATTTCAAGCTTATCTCTGATCTGTTTTGTAAATGCTCATTTATTGTGATAGGCGAGTAGTAGGTAGAAAGGAGGGAAGGCTCGAGAAGCCCCTCCATTTACATAATGCATTTTTATTTCTCATTTGAATGAGGGGAATTATAAGTTTTTGATGATAGAGTAGAGAGAGCTCAAGAGAGAAGAAACCAAAGAGGGTGAATTTCGTTGAAACTTTAAAATTTATTTCCTATTTTTCAAGGATTGTTAATGAGGACATATATAGACTTGTGAATAAGGAGGAGATTGTTGTGGTCCTACACTATTTTAGAAAAGACAAGAGCCCTGGACCTGATGGATGGCCGATGAATTTATATTTATAATTATTTGAGTTCTTGGGTGATGACTTGTTGAGAGTGGTGGAGTAGGTAATAACTTATGGTAGAATGGACAATAGTTTAAATTCCACCTTCATTGCATTAATCCTGAAGAAGGATTTCCTAGAGTCCTCTGATGGGTTTGAACTATTTCCTTGTGCAATTGTCTATATATAATAATTGAAAAATTAATAGCAATTTGAATGAAGCCAATTCTATCTCATTACATTTCAATATAAAAAATTGATTTTCTCCAAGGGAGACAAATTCATGAGGCTATTAGCACAACACAAGAGGGGTTACATTCTATAAAATTATCTTGCATTCCAACAACGATAATTAATCTTGATCTCTCAAAGGCATATGGAAATATATCTTGGATATATTTGAGGCTTTTTCTATTACATCTTGGGTTCTTGTTGCATGTTGTAACTTGGAACATGTGTTGTGTAACAACATATACTTTTGAAGTATTGATCAATGGTGTCGCTTCCAGTTTCTTCAAGCCTTCCAAGGGGCTTAGGAAGGAATACCCTCTATTTCCTTACCTCTTCCTTTTGGTGGCATAATATCCGAGAAGATATGTATTGGAGGAGGGTGGATGAGATTAGTACAAGGTATCTTAATAGGAAGGGAAGCTCTATCACATATGCTCTTCATGGATGATGTCCTGTTATTCCTTTTCAAGTCCTGTAGAGAAGGTTTATAGGTCTAGGAGATCCTTTTTTTATTCACTATGGATACATGGATGGAGGCTAATGGAGAAAAGACTACTTTGTTTACTGTAGGATTGGATGAGGAGCATGTTATTGAATTTGGCAGGTATTTTCCATACCAACACCCAAAATTGAATGAGGGAATTTTAAGCCCTAGACAAAGCCGCATGTTAAGTATACAACCTCTTATTAAGCCATAGATACTGAATTATTACATTTGTAGTAATATATTAGTAAGTTAGTTAGAACCTTTCATTGTACCATTTCATTATAATTGTACCCTTTGTCTCCTATATATATATACACCAAGGAGACCTAGTCTTAGGACCATCTTATCTCATCTTTTACATTGAATATTGTAAAAGTAGGTTTCCCCCTCAAAGAGGATTGTTATTCATTGAATTTGTATTATTCTCAAGGCATTGGTTCATAACATGGACTTAAATATTTAGGTTTAAATATCAAACCAAATTGTTATGGGAAGGCTGATTGGCGATGGCTGGTTTCTAAAGTTGAGATGTAATATCCCTAGGCTGAACCCAATTGTAAATGTAAATGCAAATGTACTTAAGCTCGTGAGATGATTGATATCATTTTTGTATGCACCTTCATGGCATAGTGCGTGCATGTACTGCGCAGTAAAATGATGAAGCGTGCATATTCCAGGATACCGCGTGCAACATCTTAAGTACGTGCGATATTGAGGCTAGCGAGCCTTTGTGTATATGCTATGTTTTATAGGCTGGTGAGCCAGTTATTATAAGCTAGGATCCTTATGTTTTGATTAGGCCGGAGAGCCTAGATGTTAAAGGCAAGTGTGCCTATTTTTGTATATATCTCATGATCAATATAAAATACATTGCTGCACGCAGACCGACCACGATAAAAGAGATGGGGGACTAAACTCCACTAGTTAGGGAAAGGGAGGGCCAAAAGTTAAGGAAAAGGGATAAGCTAAGGAGCTTAAGCCAAAAAGGAATATTATATTAATATTTATTTAATCATAAAGTAAGGATAATTATTTTATCTTAATTCCTAAAGTTGGGGACAAGTGGGCCAAAGTAGCTCCCAACATGACAAGTGTCAAGTTGGGGACATGCATACATATTGTTGGGACTTAGTTCATTTTCCCATCTTTTCCATGATTCCTTCCATCATTCAGTCATCCAGTCAATCATCCATGAGCATGCATACAACCATTGAGCTATCTTTAGTACCTTCATGATTGTACCTGAACCTATATCCATGGCCATTTTGTGAGGGTGTAGTTGGTTAGCTTGGGAGATGGATTGAAGAAGCGGGTTGTCAGGCCCATGGGATATTGAAGAGGCGGGTTGTTAGGTCCATGAGCAATTCTCTGAGTGAGAGAATTGTTGGGAATTGATTTCCTGAAGGTGCTAAACTGCAACTACAGTGCTCTAAGACTTCCTGTTGAGCAGAGAAGGGGCACACTTCCTGGGTGGGATAGACATGTGGGGAATGAGGGACTGTAGGTTGTTAGTTTGAGTTGGCACCTATGATGGAGTTTTTCCTATTTTCTATGAGCCTTTAGCCTGGTTAGGAATCCCTTTACCTTAGTGGAGTTTAGTCCCAGCTCGGGGGTGACTCACTGTTGAGAGTGATGAACAGTGTGGTCTAAGGCTGGGAGGTTCATGGATCATCTGCACACAGTTGGTGACATTATTACCAAGATAAGTGTCAATTGTGTGATAAATTGACATGCTGCATTTTTATTTACACGCTTATTTTTATGGGTTGTCATATGTGCGGTTATAACTGTGTTTATTTTTATGGGTATTTCTTGTATATGCTGCATGTATATGTTTACTGTTGTTTCAATGTGAATCCATGTATTTACAAATGTATTTGTATGTTCACGTTTTATATATAATTCTTCCGCAAGAGTTCAGTGTGTATGTATCTTAATTGCATGCAGTTCAAAAAATTTATGTGGCATAGCTCAGTTGGATACTGGGTATGTTACAGTATGTTCCATATAGAGAACACTAAGAGTTCTCTAGCGTAGTGTGGCCCAACATGGATGGCCGGGGACGTTACAAATTGGTATTAGAGCTTCAGTTTTCAACGTTGAGCCTGGATGGGCCAAACAAGTTGAGTTGAAGCGAAATGTCATAGAGGATTTATTTTGAAGTGGCCAAATTTCAGTTTGTAGAGCGTCCATGGTAAAAAAGTAACAACAATTGGGTGGAATTGGGGGAAAACCCTAATTTCTATTTTTAAATTCATGAGAAAATGGGGAAATTCGGCCAAGTGATGAGATATTATTGTTTTAATATCTATTCTAGCAAATTCGGATCTAGAATGGGTCGAATTTGAAGTTATAATGAAGCCATGACAGATGGAGCGAGTTTAGTGGTTAAAATTCTCAATTTGCGAATTGATTTTGGATAAATTTGTTCCAGAAATGTCAACTTACAACGATTTGTTGTTGCATAGGTTGAACTGGTGTTATCGGGGTGAAATTGAACAAATTTCATGGTTGCATATTGTCGATGGTAAATTGGGGAAAAATTTAAGCCAAAAGCCCCAATTTCTGCAGCGGAATTCACGAGGAATTATTGCGCATAAAAATGAGTGTGTGCAGAAGGGCGAACTAAAAATGCATGATGCACAGTGAAAACCTTGTGATAGGTAAAATTAGGCACTGTGCGGCAAGATATTGGTGTGTTGGCGCGCGTGCTAAATTTTGGTGCTGCGCGGAAAAATGTTAATGTGCAGGTGTGCGCACTAAATTTCGGTGCCGCGCGGGAAAATGTTAGTGTGCAGGCGTGCACACTAAATTTCGGCGTCGCGTGGAAAAATGTTGGTGTACAGGATGGCGCGATAAATTTAGCATTGCGCAGTGTGCACACACATAATAATGACGCGTGTGGTGTGCGCAGTGTTGGCACAACGTAGTGGAGTATGGTAGTTGCATGCACAATGTGGGTAAATGTGGTCGCACGACAATTTAGTGAATGGTGCGCGCAAAGTATTGATGCACAGTGGGGCGTACTAAACTTTGGGATGGTGCAACACATTGAGTGAAATGCACGTGGAATATAAGCACGTGGTACAAAAAATGCGCGCGGTGGATATTGACATGTGGTACAAAACGCGTGCAGTGGATATCAGTGCGCGGTGGGTATTGGCGCATGACATAAAAGTAGTGCGCGCAAGTTATTGGCGCGATAGAGAAGTGATACATAGTGGTTTAAAGTGCACAAAGCACAATTTACCTTGTCTTGTTGATGCACATGGTAAATATGGGTGCACAGATTGAAATTTGTGCATTCGAAGTCATTTGAAGGGTGAACAACAACAAGAAAACAGTGATTTTCTGCGACGTTTTATATCATTTGAACGCCATCTTTTTGCAGCGCGTTTTTGAGGGCCTTAAGAGCATTTTTAGCAGCTCAAAAACCATGAGACAGAGGTGTACCAAAGGTACACTATGTCTCTGTAGCTCAAATAAAATAGCTCGGAGAGAGCTTTCTAATGGTGTAAATTTTTCGTCAAACAAAGATTTTATGAGAAAGTTACAACACGAATAGTGAAGGGTAAATTTTAAGACCCCACTAACTTCAAAGAGCCATAACTTTCTGCTTCGGAATCAGATTGAGGCGCAGGAGCAGTCAATGGAAAGATATTGAGCCATAGAAGAAAATATCAGAGTTCATGTAAATTTATGGGCATGTTAAAAGTGTTTAATATGGAAAATAAGGTACCTGTAGCATATCAGTTACAATATGGTATTTTGGCCTAGAACTTCAACAGGCTGTAACTAGCAGCCAAGAACCCAGAATGAGGTGAAACTTGGATAGAGTGTCCATAATATATATATGAGGAAATCCAATTGAGATCCTATGAAAATTCCAAAGGAGTAGGTGCAAAAATTCATAATTACAACGCAGAGTTGTGCCAAGTTGAAAAAAATGAACAGAAAAGTCAATGGACAATTTTCAAATAACCATAAATTTCTGCTCAAGACTCGGAATTGAGCATGGGAGCAGGCATTGGAAAGGTGTTGGAAAGTGGAATCTAAATATATACCCAGAAAATTGATTGGGGAATTCAATTTTTCCAGAAAATCAGAAGAAAGAATTATGATATATATATTATTGAACCAAAATGGTTCATATTTTCATGAAAATGTTGAAACAGTTAGCCTGCCAAAGTTTTGTTGGCTGCACATTTTGTAGAGTTAACAAAAAATAGATCAGATCAAGATCAGTGCAAAGTCCAGAGTAATGGAAGAGGCACAGGGGACTTACATTCAGGAGGATGATATTAGAGGGATGGATGTCCAATTGGGCATTGAAGGAACAAACTCCAATGGACATGGAGATGAAAGGAATGAAAACATGAATATGGCAGAGACCATTAAAAATTTACAGAAGGATGTCCAAAGACATAAAGATGATAATGAAAGGCTTATGAGAGCCAATGAGCAATAGGATGACTTCAACAAGAAGTTAATGCAGAGCTTGAACCAAATAGAAAAGAAGTTGGATAAGGAGAGTGGCTCAAGCAAATCAGGAAGTCACGGGCCTTCTGATGAGAAAATAAAATATAGAAGTGTTAGCAGACATCACCACCACTCCCCAAGGCATTCCAATAAGATAGCACACAACATATCGAGTCCATCCCCTATCAGAAAGCATAAGAGGTTTGGGGTGGATGAGCTACAAGGAGAAATTAACAAAATCAAACCTCCTACATTTGATGGTGAACACAAGAAGGATGAAGATGCAGAGACATGGATGTTGGGCATGAGAAAGTATTTCCAATTGCATAATTATTCTTCTCATGCAGAAGGTAGAATTTCCATCTATGAACTCAAAGGAAAAGCATCCATGTGGTGGGATCAACTTGTGCAGGTGTAGCACATCAAAGAGAAAAGTGTTACTTGGAGGGAATTCAAGAAGTATTTTGATAAGAAATACTTGACTAAGAGATACCATGACAAGAAAATGAAAGAATTCTTTAACTCAATCTTGGGAGTATGACCATAGATGAATATGAGAGAAGGTTTTTAGAACTGCTGAAGTATGTCTCTTTTATCAAGGATGAGACAATTAAGATTCAAAGGTATTTGAGTGGTTTTCCATCCGTCATCAGTGACAAAATATAGTATGATGATCCAAAGACATTGGAGGAGACCGTAAGGTGAGATAAATGCCTATATGATCAGAAAAAAGCAAGGCCAAATTTCCAAAAATATTGGGAAGACAAAAAAAAGTTCAAGATGGATCAGAGGAAGAAGGGAGCTAAGCCACCATTCTTCAAAAATAATCCACCGGGACATAAAACTCCTAGAGAGCCCAGAATGATTGAAACAGGGGGTCAAAGACCAAGACAACCACCTATTCAATGTTGGGGTTGTAAAGGAGATCACATGTTCAGAGATTGTCCTCACATAGGTGAAAAAGGGAGAACTGTTCATAATGTACAACAAGATGAAATAGTGAAGGACATGGGTAGAAATGTACCAAGGATCTATGCATCCCTGGATAACAAGAAAGCAGAGTATCAATCACACATGATTGAAGTGAAATGTATGATCAACAACCAAACCATTGCTATTTTAATTGATTCAGGAGCTAGTCATAGTTATATAGATCCTAAGCTGGTGGAAAGTTTGCATTTCCCAAGAAGAAAGCATGGAAAATCTTGGTTGGTACAACTGGCTATAGGAGCCAAAAGAAAAGTTAATGAGATGGTTAAGTCATGCCTTATGGACATGAATGGACTGAACACCAAGGAATATTTGAACATCTTTCCCTTAGGTTCCTATGACTGTCTAATTGGGATGGATTGGTTGGACCAACATCATGCTCTCCTAGACTGTCATAACAAAGCATTTACTTTCTTGGATGAGGAAGGGAGCCTAAGGAGAGTGCAGGGAATTCCCAGGGCAGTAACCATCAGAGAAATTTCAACATTACAGCTGAATAAATGTTATAGAAAAGGGTGTCAAATATTTGCAGCACATATGGAAGAGACACCTAAAGATAAGGTGCCAAATTTGGAAGATCATGCAGTCCTAGAAGAATTTGAAGATGTATTCAAGGAGGTACCAGGACTACCCCCTAAGAGAGACATTGATTTCTCTATAAATCTAATGCCTGGAGTAGCTCCAGTGTCAAAGACTCCTTACAAAATGAGTACACGAGAGCTGAGGGAGTTGCAAATTCATCTTGGAGAACTTTTGAAGAAGGGGTATATACGCCCAAGTGTGTCACCTTGGGGTGCCCCATTCTTGTTCGTGAAGAAGAAAGATGGAACATTAAGATTGTGCATTGATTTTAGACAATTGAATAAAGTGACTGTAAAGAACAAGTATCCTCTGCCAAGGATTGATTATCTCTTTGATCAATTGAAGGATGCCAAGATATTTTCAAAGATAGATCTCAGGTCAGTATACCATAAGGTAAGGATTAAAGAGGAAGATATTAGCAAGACCGCCTTCAGGACAAGGTATGGTCATTATGAGTTCATAGTGGTGCCATTTGGGTTGTCAAATGCACCAACTGTTTTCATGTTCTTAATGAATGATGTTTTTCGAGAACATTTAGACAAGTTTGTCATTGTCTTTTTGGATGACATTCTTATATATTCTAAGTTAGAGGAAGAGCATGAGCATGATTTGAGGATGGTGTTGCAAGTATTAAGGGAGCATCAGTTGTATGCCAAGTTGAGCAAGTGCTCATTTTATCAGAAGCAAATTCATTGTTTGGGTCATATCATTTCAAAGGAGGGGATAACAGTGGATCCTGAGAAGATAAAATCCATTAGAGAATGGTCAACGCCAAAGAATGTGACAGAGGTGAGATCATTCATGGGTCTTGAAGTATACTATAGGATATTTATTGAAGGATTTTCAAAGATTGCACACCCAATCACTTCCTTGCAAAGAAAGGGTGTGAATTTTTAGTGGACATTAGATTGTGAAAAGTGTTTCCAACACTTGAAACAGTTATTAACAAGTGATCCAATACTAAGGATTGCAGACTCAAATGAAGACTTCATTGTATGAACAAATGCATGTAAAGAGGGACTTGGTGGAGTCCTCAATCAAAATGAGTTTTTTATATGTTATGAGTCAAGGAAGTTGAAGGAGCATGAAAGACACGATGCCACTCATGATTTTGAGTTGGCAGCCATAGTGCATGCCTTGAGGAAATGGAGACACTACCTCATGGGGAAAAGGTTTGAGTTGAGAACATACAATAATGGTCTGAAATATTTATTTGATCAACCAACTCTAAATGCTAGGCAAACCAAATGGTTAGAATTTCTAAGTGAATATGACTTTGATATAAAGCATATCAAGGGAAAAGAGAAAAAAGTGGTTGATGCACTTAGCATAAGAGTACATGAATTGCATGCTACAACCATTAGCATGTACCAATCAGATTTGAAAGACATAATTACAGAGGCTGCCAAATCAGATTTGCAATACAAGGAATTGGTGGAAAAATTACAAAAAGGTATTTTGCAACAGAAAATTGAGGAATGCAAGCTAGATAATGATGAAATTCTCATGTACAGGGGCATAATTTATGTACCAAATTCTCAGGAATTGAAAAATCTGATATTGAGAGAAATCCATAACGTACCTTATGCTGGGCACCCAGGATATCAGAAAACTATTGCAACTGTCAAAAGCCAATATTATTGGCCAGGCATGAAGAAAGAGGTTGTTGATTTTATTGCCAGATTTTTGGAATGTCAAAAGGTAAAATATGAGCATAGGCACCCAAATGGTTTGCTACAACCATTACCCATTCCTGAGTGGAAATGGGAAGTTGTAACCTTGGATTTCATCACCAAACTTCCCAGAACAAACAAGCAACATGATTCTATCATGGTAGTGGTGGATAAGCTTGCTAAAGGTTCCCATTTTATTCCAGTTAAGCTCACTCACAAGGCAACGAACATTGCTGATGTTTATATGAGAGAAATTGCTAGATTACATGGCATACCCAAGACAATTGTGTCTGATAGAGATCCAAAATTTACCTCAAATTTTTGGAAAGGGTTATATAATGGATTTGGAACAAATTTGAATTTTAGTATAGCTTATCATCCAGAATCAGATGGAAAAACAGAGAGGGTGAATCGAGTGATTGAGGATATGTTGAGGATGTATGTGATGGATAAACCATCAAAATGGGAAGAATACCTACACTTGGTAGAGTTTGCTTATAACAATGGGTACCAAACATCTCTAAAGATGAGTCCATTTGAGACACTTTATGACAGAAAGTGAAACACACCATTAAGTTGGGATAACCTAGCAGATAGAGCAGTGGTTGGGCCAGATTTGCGTAGGGAAATGGAGGAGAAAATGATAAAAATAATTTTTTTTTAAAGGCTGCCCAAGACAGGCAGAAAAGCTATGCTGATAAGGGAAAAACTCACAGGAAATTTAATGTGGGAGATCATGTATTCTTGAAAGTGAGGTCCAACAGAAGTTCCCTGAAGTTGGGAAATTGTTCAAAGTTGGTAGCTCGCTATTGTGGGCCATTTGAAATCCTAGAGAGGATTAGTCCAGTAGCTTATATGATTGCATTTCCTGCATCTATGTCTGTTCATAATGTATTCCATGTATCATTTCTAAAGAAATATATACCTGATGCTAATCATGTTATTGATTGGAATATGATTCAGGTGGAACAAGAGGGCGCTTTTCAAGTGCATTCGGTATGCATTATCGACTAGAAAATCAAACAACTTTGGAATCGAGCCATAAGGCTTGTAAAGGTCCAATGGAACTTGTACGGTCCTGAGGACGCTACTTGGGAGCATGAGGATGCAATGCGGTCATAATACCCACATATTTTTGAGGATGTCTGAAATTTTGTTGTATATGTGTACATGATGCACTGAGGACAGTGCATAAATAAGGGGAGGGGATTGTAATATCCCTAGGCCGAACCCATTTGTAAATGTAAATGCAAATGTACTTAAGTTAGTGAGATGATTGATATGATTTTTGTATGCACCTTCATGGCATAGTGCGCGCATGTACTGCGCAGTAAAATGATGAAGTGTGCACATTCCATGATACCTCGCACAACATCTTAAGTATGTGCGATATTGAGGCCAACAAGCCTTTGTGTATATGCTATGTTTTATAGGTTGGTGAACCAGTTATTATAAGCTAGGATGATTATGTATTGATTAGGCCAAAGAGCTTAGATGTTAAAGGCCAATTCACCTATTTTTGTATATATCTCATGATTAATATAAAATACATCGTTGCGCGCATACCGACCATGATAAAAGAGATGGGGGACTAAAATCCACTAGTTAGGGAAAGGGAGGGACAAAAGTTAAGGAAAAGGGATAAGCTAGGTAGATTAATCCAAAAAGGAATATTATATTAATATTTCTTTAATCATAAAGTAAGGATAATTATTTTATCCTAAGTCCTAAAGTTGGGGACAAGTGGGCCAAAGTAGCTCCCAACATGAAAAGTGTCAAGTTGGGGACATGCATACATATTATTGGGACTTAGTTCATTTTCCTATTTTTTCTATCGTCTTTCTCATGATTCCTTCCATCATTCAGTCATCCAGTCAATCATCCATGAGCATGCATACAACCATTGGGCTATATTTTGTACCTTCATGACTGTACCTGAACCTGTATCCATGGCCATTTTGTGAGGCCGTAGCTGGTTAGCTTGGGAGATGGATTGAAGAGGCGGGTTGTCAGGCCCGTGGGATATTGAAGAGGTGGCTTTTCAGGCCCGTGAGCAATTCTCTGAGTGAGAGAATTGATGGGAATTGATTTCCTGAAGGTGCTAAACTACAACTACAGTGCTCTGAGACTTCCTGTCCGGCATGTTGCTGAAGCCTAGAAAGGAAGTGGGGCACCCGAAGGACTGTTGAGCAGAGAAGGGGCATACTTCCTGGGTGGGACGGGCATGTGGGGAATGAGGGACTGTAGGATGTTAGTTTGAGTTGGAACCTGTGACAGAGTCTTTCCTGTTGTCTATGAGCCTTTATCCTAGTTAGGAATCCCTTTACCCAGGTGGATTTTAGTCCCAGCTCGGGGGTGACTCACTGTTGAGAGTGATGAACAGTGTGGTCTAAGGCTAGGAGGTTCTTGGAAGGTCTGCACATAGTTGGTGACATTATTACCAAGATAAGTGTCAATTGTGTGATAAATTTACATGCTGCATTGTTATTTACATGCTTATTTTTATGGGTTGTCATATGTGCGGTTATAACTTTGTTTGTTTTTATGGGTATTTCTTGTATATGCTGCATGTATATGTTTACTATTATTTAAGTGTGAATCCGTGTATTTACAGATGTATTTGTATGTTCATGTTTTATATATAATGCTTTCACAAGAGTTCTGTGTGTATGTATCTTAATTGCATGCAGTTCAAAAAATTTATGTGGCATAGCTCAGTTGGATACTGGGCATGTTACAGTATGTTCCGCATAGAGAACATTAAGATTTCTCTAGCGTATCATGGCCCAGCATGGATGGCCGGGGATGTTACATGAAAAATATATTAAATTCTGGTGCAATCGATGGTTTTCATGTGGGGGTAGGATGGTTCTAGTAAAATTAGTCCCATAGGCCATACCTGTTTATTGACATAATTTGGCTCACATTTTGATGTAGGAGCATCCTCATCATCATCAAATGAGGACTGGAGGAGGAAAAATCAACACCCAACGTGCACACTTCAAGTCAAGATCAAATTCCCAAAGGAGGGCGTGTTCTTTAAAATTTTTGAAAGCCTTGTAATTAAGGCCCTTTTTAATGTTTAGAGGTTAACTACATTGGGAACAGTCCGATGAGACTGTTTTTTATTTATTTCCTGTCCAATTGTATAGATTTCGAGCTTAGCTCTGATTGTTTTTGTAAATTCTCATTTATTGTGATAGGAGAGAAGTCAGTAGAAAGGAGGGAAGGATCGAGAATCCCCTCCATGTATATAATGCATTTTTTATTCTCATTTGAAAGAGGGGAATTAGAAGTTGTTGATGAGAGAGTAGAGAGAGATCAAGAGAGGAGAAAGGTGAAACACTTTGTTGTGGTCTAAGATTGTAAACATTGTACAAACATCCAAAGATTAATGAAAAGAACAATTTTTCCTACATGAGAGGTTTCTGTGCATTTTTCTGTGTGAGTAATATTTGTTTCCAAATGTGTGCTCTGTGTGTTTATGATATGATGTGGATGTGCATATATGTTTCCATTTGCAGGAGTAGATAGAATTCCCTATCTATTTGTGTTCTGAGTGTTTCTAAGCTCTTAGGCTTGTGCAATGAGTGCATACCAGAGTTAGAGAAAAATCTATGAAGCCAATGTAAGGAGTTCGGTTTGATCTCTCTTTCAAGTTCAGAGAAGAGCGTGCCAGGTGGGTACTCTAGAGAAACTCTTTAAGATCAGAAGGGAGAAAAATTGTGCAAGGAGTGCACAGTTCAGAGTTGTTGAATACTCTGATATTTGTGCAAGGAGTGAATTGAGAAAGTTCCAGAAGGGCACATGAGGTTTTTTTTGCTGAGCCATAGCAAGGAGAAATATAGAATCTTTTAAGAACTATGTATATAAATATTTTATTTGAATATGCGAGGAGAAGATTTCCTCAAATGTGTGTATTTATCTATCTCTGAGCCAATGGACTGAAAGGGTTTGTTGTTGATGTCTTTTACCTGTTCGTATATTTATTTCATGTTTATATGAATGAGCCTTAGATATTTGTATAAGCTTCAATTGTTTCTCTTCTAGAACCTTTTGTCGAGGAGAACACAATTCCCACTCAAGGAGTGCGCAGACTAGGAGTCAGGATAAGACTTTGAAGCCCAAGAGAGATAGATGAGTATTGCAGAGGTTTCACAAGGTATTCACACATATACTCGTTAGAGTATATTGGTCTCTGTTGGAAGACCCTTGCAAGGAGTGCATAGGTCCGACACTCTCCATAAGTGTCGAAATATTTCAAGGATGGCAAAGTTTTTTAAGAGTTCAAGTGGAGGAGCAGTGCCAGGCAGGCATCGAGGGTCAAATTCCTTTGAATATTCAAGCCCAGAAGAAATCCATGTTAGAAATTTCTAAGCGAAGGAGAATTATTAAAGGCGGGAGACGAACATACATGATTTGTTCGGGGGTTGGCAGGAGATCCAACCATCGTTATATCTGGAGGAACTACACAGAGGATAACGATGGAAGTCCTTCATACTTCTCACATTTGAGAGTATTGTAATGAACAAGAGTGTGAATGTGTCGAATTTCCTTAGCACGAAGAAATCGAGACTGTCCTTTACAGAGGACACGTGTCGACGGATTATCCTTTTCAAAATCCCAACAATCTGGGGCAACAGAGAGGTAAAGTGTTCAGGTCCCTTGAAGTCATAGGGACTCAAATAAATTTGCACCATCCATTAGCTGGGACATGTGTCATTGGATCTAGGATTCCAAAGGAGGAGCACTCTAGAGGAACCGAGGCATGGAGTGCACAAACTAGCCGAAGCTACAAACAACAAAGCTCATCGTGGTCATCCGATTGAGTGGACAAGTGTCACTAGATATAGAGCTTAGGGGGACGAGCACTCTGGAGAGAAGTGTGTTGCATGGAATCTAGGCTCTCAAAGGAATGGAGGCTCGAACCCCATCCCAATCGTCAGATTGGGTAGACATGTGGCATTGTATCAACACTTCACCAATTTGTCGTTCAGGAGGAACAACATTTGGAGTAGCAAGGACTCCCGGAGACCAGATTCCCAAAGTCCATTCATACCATCAATTATATAGACAGGTTTCATCCAGTCAATGGGTTTGGAGGATGAAAGTTTCATAAGGATTAAAGATCAGGATGCGCCAAGGCTCTCGGAGGCTTGAAGGCCAGGGTAAGGATCGGTCGTTGATCTATGAGAGGACACGTGGAGGGTGGAGATTATTTCTTCTCATTCAAAATTCAGGAGGTTGTCAATTTTGGCACCGGGAAACTTCCAGGAGCCCTGAATCCTGAAACAAGATCTGATTTGTCCATCTGTGCTCACTTTTGAGCTGTCGATCTGCCACAACGGGTTTTTGATGATCCTCCACTCCAGAGGAATTGGCGTTAGATGCATGCAGGACTCCCGAAGCCCAAAATTTTGAAGTGTAAAGTGAACCGTCGATCAGACGGGTGACGAAGGACCATTGGAGGGCCTTGTGGGTGCTTTAAGGACCCTCACTATTGGTTTTAAGTGTGGGGGCTCAAGAAAAAGGTCTGTGTTAAGTGTTCTAAGGGATTAGTAGGGGCCCTGAGAGCCAATCCATCTCCATGTTTTGATCGATCCTAGACCGGGAGGTCCTACGGGCCCCAAGTGAGGGTGGGGGTCTGGATCAAATGGTATCAAAGCCATAAATTTTCTTTGTGTAAGAGGATACTTGTCTTATATCACCAAGTGGTATCAGATCCTGATTTTGTTTTTCAGGTAGGAAGGAAGGAGAGGAGACAAAGTACTGATTCTTTGTGGAGAATTTTTTGCAAGTGTGCAACAATTAGTTGACAACTAGGAGGGTTGTAGGAGGAAGACATATGTTCTCTTAGTATCATATCAGGAAAACAAGACAGCCAGGTGGGATGAGCTAGAAGAACCAGTCATGTTCTTAAAGGTGAAGAGGATAATGGATACTAAATGCCAAAAATAGGGTCAGAGAAACGACTGCTAATAGGTGAACAATGCACAAATGGACAAAGACATCGAGGAGATGAGAGTAGAGCTCGACAGGATGACATGTACCCTGAAGGTATGAATGGCCCATGAGGCAAAAGGATAAATGTCCAGTTGACAGTTGGTTTCCAAGAGGAAACAATAGATATTGAGGAAGTGGATGAGGCATGATGAAAACCTCAGTGCCATAGAGGAGATGGTTTGCATTTGCGAGCCAAAAGTTGGAGAAAACCTCAGTGATGAGGAGGAGAGATCAAGAAGAGATCTCGTAGACTGCTAGGAGGGAAAAAGTGGAATTTCAGATTTCCAGGAGGGAAATGAGCAGAGATCATTGAGGTATCTCGTAGGCTACCAGGAGGGCAGGACAAAAGTTTCAAGTTGCCAGGTGGGAAAAGAGGAAGTGAGACTACCTGAAAGTCTCAGGAACTTGGAGTTGAGTTTGGATCAACTAGGAACGTTGATAAAGGAGGAATATCAGAGGCATATTCTGATAATTGGGGGAATTGAGATATTCCTACCAGATATCCCAACAGAGGCTAATGTGTGTATTGCATGTGAGGAGGTTATGCAACAAGCATATGAGGAAGAGCCCATGGGAAAAAATGTTTGTGAAGATAACAATTTGTGTACTAAAAATGCAACAGAGGAGATACAACCAACAATGACTGTCATAAAAGAGGTGAATGAGGAGACATCAAAATCTTCCTAACATATGAGAGAAGAAGAAGATAATTCAATTGAATTGATCAAAACTTGTTTTCGAGGGAAATGAATAGGAGGTGATTGCAGAGTTAGAACTTGCAGTAGAAGAGAGAGAAACAAAGAAATAGATTTTTTTGATTTGTGTGAAGAGTTAGAGGCCCTGGAGAAGAGAGTAATAGTGTGTAGTCATATTATCCAACAGTTCAAGTTGGAGAGTAGTGAAGAAGAAATGTAGTAGAGCATAATGCATGGGGGAAGAAATCCTGTAAGCCAGCTGGATAAGGAGATTGAATAGATTAGGAGGTTTATGTTGGAATCATCCCATGAGACAGTCAACAAAAGAAATAATCTGATCAGAGGAGGGCCTACAATAGTAGGACAACAACATGAACATCAACATGGAAAAGGAGAAGATGGACAAATCCACATAAAGGTTTGGAATCCAGGAGGACCTCAACAACAACAACAGGGGAGCCATGAGTAGGAGCTCATGGTTTTTTCTCAGCAGTGGAGTATGATGTAGGAGCATCCTCATCATCATCAAATGAGTACGGGTGGAGGAAAACTCAACACCCAACGCGCGCTTCAAGTCAACATCAAATTCCCAAAGGAGGGAATGTTCCTTAAAAATTATGAAAGCCTTGTAATTAAGGCCCTTTTTAATGTTTGAAGGTTAACTATGTTGGGAACAGTCCGATGAGGCTGTTTTGTGTTTATTTATTGTCCAATTGTACATATTTTGAGCTTAGATCTAATATGTTTTGTAAATTCTCATTTATTGTGATAGGAGAGAAGTAGGTAGAAAGGAGGGAAGGCTCGAGAAGCCCCTCCATGTATATAATGCCTTTTTCTTGCTCATTTGAAATAGGGTAATTCAAGTTTTTTGATGAGAGAGTAGAGAGAGATAAAGAGAAGAGAAAGGTGAAAGAGTCTGTTTCAGTCTGAGCCTTTAAACATTTTACAAACATCCAAAGATTAATGAAAATAGAATTTTTTCCTGCATGAGAGGTTTATGTGCATTTGTCTGTGTGAGTAATATTTGTTTCCAAATGTGTTTTTTGTGTGTTTATGATATGCTATCGATGTGCATGTATGTTTCCATTTGTGGGAGTAGATAGAATTCCCTATCTGTTTGTGTTTTGAGTGTTTATGGGATCTTAGGCTTGTGCAATGAGTGCATACTAGAGTTAGAGAAAACTCTGTGAAGCCAATGCAAGGAGTGAGTTTTGAAATCTCTTTCGAGTTCAGAGAAGAGCGTGCCAGGTGGGCACACCAGAGCAACTCTTTAAGCTTAGAAGGGAGAAAACTTGTGCAAGGAGTGCACAGTTCAAAGTTGTTGAATACTATGATATTTGTGCAAGGAGTGCATTGAGCAAGTTCAAGAAGGGCACAAGAGGTTGTTGTTGTTGAGCCGTAGAGAAGAGAAATAAAGAAGATTTTAAGAACTCTCTATATAAATATTTTATTTGAATATTCCAGGAGAAGATTGCCTCAAATGTGTGTATTTATTTATCTCTAAGCGAATGGACTGAATGGGTTTGTTGTTGATGTCTTTTACCTATTCATATATTTATTTCATGTTGATATGAATGAGTCTTAAATATTTGTATAAGCTTCAATTATTTCTCTTCTGGAACCTTTGGTCGAGGAGCACACAATGCCCACACAAGGAGTGCGTAGGCTAGGAGTCAAGATAAGACTCTGAAGCTCAGGAGAGATAGAGGAGTGTTGTAGAGGTTGCGCAAGGTGTGTGCACATATACTCTTTTGAGTATATTTTTCCTTATTGGAAGACCCTTCAAAGGAGTGCAGAGGTCTGACACTCTCCAAAAGTGTTGAAATATTTCAAGGAAGGCAGAGGTTTTTAAGAGTTCAAGTGGAGGAGTGGCACTAGACAGTTGTTGAGGGTTAAAGTCCTTTGAATATTCAAGCCCAGAAGAAATCAACGTTAAAAATCTCTAAGGAAAGGAGAATTATTGAAGGCAGGAGATGAACATACAAGATTTTTTTGGGGGTTGGCAGGAGATCTGACCACCGTCATATCTGGAGTAATTGCACAGGTGATAATGGTGGAATTCCTTCAGACTTCACACATTCGGGAGTATTGGAACTCAAAAGAGTGTGGACATGCTGAAGTCCCAGAGCCCAAAGCGATTGGGACCGTCCGTTATAGAGGACACGTGTTGGAGGATTATCCTTTTCAGAATCCCACAGTTTGGGGCAATAAAGAGGTAAAGCGTTTAGGTCCCCTGTAGTCGTGGGGACCTGAAGAAATCTACAACATCCATTAGCTAGGATTCTTGTCATTAGATCTAGGATTTCGAAGGAGGAGCACTCCAGAGGAGCCAAGGCGTGAAGCGCACAAGCTAGTTGAAGCTCCGAATAATAGAGCTCATCGTGGTCATCTGATTAAGTGGACAAGTGTCACTAGATATAGAGCTCTGGGGGTCGATCACTCTGGAGAGAAGTGTGTTGCATGGAGTCCAGGCTCCTAAAGGATCGGAGGCCTGAACCCCATCCCAACCGTCAGATTTTTTAGACACGTGGTATTGGATCAGCTCTTCATTGGTTCATCGTTCGGGAGGAACAACATTTGGAGTAGCAAGGACTCCCAGATATTGGAGTCCCAGAGTCCATCCAGTCTGTCAATCGTATAGAAAGGTGTTAGCCAGACAGTGGGTTCAAAAGACAGATGGTTTGGAAGAATTGATGAGAAGGAAGTGCCAAGGCTCCTGAAGGTCGAGGCAAGGCTCGACTGTTGATCTGTGAGAGGACACGTGGAGAGCAGAGATTCTTTCCGCTCATTCAAAATTCAGGAAGTTATAAATTTTGGCATCGGGAAAATTCTAGGAGCCCCAAATCCGAAAATAGGATTTGGGTCATCCATTTGTACCCACTTGTGAGCCATCGATTTGCCACAATGATTGTTTGACAATCTACCGCTCCAGAGGAACTGGCGTTAGATGCATGTAGGACTCTCGAAGCCCTAAATTTAAAAGTGTAAAGCAGACCATCGATCAGACAGGTGACGAAGGACTGTTGGATACAACCATTGGATTTTGACTCTTTGGGAAGACAGGGTGTTGGTGCAGGTAAGACCTACCGAATCCTAGACTGCCAAAATACTTTTGTCAACCGTTGATTGGAACAGAACCTATGCATCATCGATTCCAGAGGGGATTCAACACTCCATGAAACTGTAGTCTGGAAAATCCCGAGCATTATATGTTGGAGCGGGTAATTCTCCTGAAGCACGTATCCCTAAAGTCAGCTATGAGTCAAAGATATCGACGGAGGTTACGAGTTGTAGATCCCCGCAGGGGTTTAGTATTGCACTAGTTCGTGAGTCCGAAGGAATTGAGGTGTGTTGTTTTTGTGATATCCCAGAGCCCGAAGCTTTGGAGGGACCGAATAAGAATATTTCATTTTGGCACTTGGTTTCAACCCTCGGTCATAGACAATTTCCACTGGGGAAAAAGGGCTAGCACCCAGATTTGAGATTTAGGGGCATGGGGGGTTAGAGGAAGCACCCGATAGGTTTGGATCGTTACGGACTTGTGGCAAGGGGTAGTAAACAATCCCAAATTCTTTGGGGAGTTGTATATTGGCCCACAGTGTTGGCCCAAAGTCTCTTGGAGGGCCCTGTGGGTTTTTTAAGGACCCTTGCTATCGGTTTTAAGCTTGGGGAATCAAGAAAAAGGCTTGCGGTAAGTGTTCTAAGGGCTTAGTAGGGGCCCTGCGAGCCAATCTAAATCCATATTTTAATCGATTCTAGATAGGGAGGTCACGCAGGCCCCTGGTGAGGGTGGGGGTCTGCATCACATTCCAAAAGGTACATTGGAAAAAAACCATAAGTTCTACTATAACTTCCTATGGCATGGTTGCAATGAGTTTAAAGGGTTACATTGGGTGAGGTGGCATAAATTGGTTAGTCCTAAGGCACTGGGGAGTGGGGCCTTAAAAGAATATACACATGTTTGGTCTCTCCTTGGAAGAAAAATCCTTATGGTCAGTCCTCACAAAGGATAGCCTTTGGAGTAGGATCTTGATCCAGAAGTATATAGCTCCAAACTCGCTAGTTTATTGGATAAGAAAAGAACACAATTCTATTGAGAATGTATCCAACCAATGTAATGATTTGACTTTGTCATTACCATTATAAGATCTCATCTGTCTTGGGGGTGGGTGATGGGACTCAAGTGAGGATTGGAGTAGATTCTATTATGGTTTGTAATTGGGATATTATTCTTATCGAGTACTTAGTTCTTCATCTAAGAGAAACTAGGATAACGTCCCTCAACTTAATTAATAAACATATGGAAACAACCTTGTGGAGACAAGTCTGGTTGAAATCATAGGATCTAGAGTTGAATGGTGAATTTGTGAGGTATTGGGATCACTTTGTCTTAGAAATTCATAGTGATTGCATTAGATTATGTGAGAATACTAATGAATTTATCTGGAGCTATAATAAGGTCGGATGTTTCTATTTGGTGAACCTGGGGTATTAGGATTTGTTTTTAATTGGTGAAGTGGTGGAAAGCTCTGTGGAAGGTAAATGCTTCAACCAAATCTAAATTTCTCATGTGGCTTACACTCTCTGACAGAGTTTTCACTTGCAATCATTTGCAAAGAAGGGGTAAGGTGGGCCCTAGAAGGTTCCCTTTATGTAAGATCTAGGAGGAAATAGACTCCCATATTTTTCTAAATTGTTATTTCTCTATTCATGTTTCGAAATATATTGAAGGATCTCTTGGTTTTATTTCATTGTGGGATGGACTTAATGTTGACGCTTGTGTTCTCTCTCAGTTCTCACAAAACGAATTGGAGGTACTTCAAGCAGTTCCTTATCTAGTCCTATGGGGTATATGGCTTGTAATGCATGTCTATTTGAAGACTTGCAACTTACCTCTTTTAAAGTCTTGGCCTAGGTGATGGGGTTGTTACCTTACTACAAGGAGGCTCCTAAATAATTTATTTCTATGAGAGTAAGTGGAAAAATACCGTCCTTGGGGACATTTTGATGGAGCTTGTCAGGGTGAAAATAGGATTGTTGGACTTGGTTTCACTTACTATCTTTCTGATACACACTTTTTGTTGATTTTTATATTAGAAAGGTTAAGAATGAAGTTCATTCCATTTTATCATTTAACCATAACCATAACTTGTTGTAGAAACCAAGATCACAAGAAGAAGCACCATGCACAAGAACACAAAATGTATCCTGGGAAACCCTTCTCAACAAGGGAAGAAAACCCAACCAAATCCTTTGCTATATTATTCAAGAGAAATACCTTTACCACCAAGATAAACCTTAGCACACAAGAGGGTGCTCAAACCCTAGAACTCTAGCGCCCAAGAGAGGTGCACACTTTTCCCAAGGAAGTCTACTTGCTGAAATTTCCAAACTCACATGAAAGATATGTTTCCTCAATGGGGAATTTACCTTTACTTATACTAACCTGAACCTGTCAACAAAAGTGTCTATTGACACAATAGGGCCGACCTCACTAGATTATAATATAATTAATATTATGCAGATTAATTATCTTTTACATTAATTATTAGTTACATTAAGGTGGGGCCAACCTGTACCATTTAGATAACAATTAGGGTTACATGTAGGTATGACTCTTGAAAAATATATAGCAAGGGATCTGGTACACCCACTAGTGCTCATCCACTAGGGGCACATCCATAGGGATGTCATATCTCTGGCTCACTGCATTACACAAGAGAACTAGATCTTCATACGTTCACTTGTGCTCGTCCACAGACACGTCCACTCTACAAATGTTCTTTCCCACTGCCTCACACAAGAGAATCATCTGGATTTTTCTCGTCATCTCTGCTATTCAGAGGAGGCTAATACATCATCTTCATTTCTGTTCACATGACGATGCACCCAACACTTTGGGATTTCACACGTTCACCTCGTGATCAACCACAGGAATGTCTAACTCAACAGATCACCTTTCCCACTAGATAATCATCTGGAGTTCTTCTCAACTCTTTTAATGGAGGAGGTCATCTCTACCTTCCTAGCTCTGTCTCAAGAAGGAACCACGTACCCTTCTTAGGGGCTTTCTGTCAGGTTTGTAATCTGAGAGAAAGACTCACATAGCTACAATGATCCACATATCACAGGTTTGTAAGCTGGAGAATGTATCACATAGTTGCAATCATCAACACTTTTTTCATTTCAAAGCTAAGATGGGCGGAGGGTCTAACAACTTGTGAGATCTAATGACTCTTTTATTTACTAAATTTTTTCTTGGATAGGGGCATGAGTAATCTACAGGTATTTGGTGATCCTATTCTAGTTATAAAGTGGATGAATGTTCACACACAAATGAATAACCTTGGGTTATATGATATTGTAGAACAACTTAAACTCATTGCTAGAAACTTCCAGGATATCCGTTTCACCCATGTATTTAGACAACAAAATAAAGTTGCTAACAAACTCTCTAAAGAAGGATTGGAACTAATGGCAAGTAGTTTTTTTCCTTTTGAAGGAAATGATGTACAATTTGCTATAATAAGGAAAGATACTCTAGATGTCTTTTAAACAAACTTTCTTATTAGGATTTACTTTGATACATGGCAGTTTGGAATCCTTAAAGATGTCATTTTTTAGAATGTAATATGTTAATCATGGACTTGAAAGTGACCTTCCTAGAATGTAATGTGTTAGTCATGGACTTGAAAGTGACAATGCCTTTTGACTCATATATGTGATTCTGTTTATGCTCTAAACATGGTATATCTCTTTGCCCTCTTAAACTCTTAAAATACCTTTTGAGCACCTTACCTTATTATTGTAATTTTTATCTTGAATGAGAATTGTGTTTTTTTCTTAAAAAAAATAAAAAAAATGTAAAATGTTTATCAAATTGTACATATTCATTGACTTTCTTTAAATGACCATTGTTATTTTTTTTTAAGGCGATTATCTAGAAATCACCCTTATATTGTTTTAACAACCAACTTTTGGTGATTCAAAAGTGATTCTCCTAATGCAAATTCTACTAAAATTAAAAATAACATTAGTAAAAAAATATGAGTGATTCTCCTAATATAATTCTTTAATAGATGACGAGCGATTGCATTTTCTAGAAAAAAATAAATCAAGCGTTCCTCCTGCTGAATCATGGAGAGATTAGTACAAGAATCTATTGGACTTCCTTCTGTGGGCATATAAAATGAAACCCTGCTCACCATGGGTTTCCAGATTACTTTTGGCCTCCCTGTACCATTCTTATCTACCTATACCACAGAGGCTTCAACCAAAGATCCAACATATAACTTGGCTTGTGCAAACTCCTCCTTCAACAATTAATGGATTCTGTTACTACCAAACCCAAACCGAAACTCCCTTCTCTAGAGAATGTGCAGATTCCTTCCCCTCGATTATTTATGGATCCTACCACTCCCAGACCTAAACCTAAACCCATACCCAAACTCGACCGTCTTGTGAATCTTGGGACTCCTTGTCAATTATTCCACCTCCACTTGTTGCAGCTCCACTTTGTGCATGTACGATAGGATTCCACCTCCACTTGTTGCACCTCGTTGCCTTTTTCTCTTTGCCATAGGATCTATCCCACCGAATTGCGACACAGAACCATCATTGCTACTTTAGAAGTGTCGTATTTTAGTGGTAGAGCCTAACCCTTCATGGATTCCCTAGATAGATCCTGGTCGCATTTTGGCGTCCATGTTGTTGTTAATGACTATTGGCTCAAGAGTCCTTGTTAGTTTTATCCTGATTATGAGTTTGAGCCTCATTTGCATGATGCATTATCACTCTTGACCTCACCCTCCAGACTCCCACAAAACACAACGGGTCTTCTTTTAAGCCCTTTTCAGACCCTCTAAAAATGAAAAGATTGTCGAGAGACCTTGTTGACTTTCACGCTCGCTAAACTGAAATTTGAAGGCACGTCTGTTCGATGGTAGTTTACCCCTTTTTCGGTTTGGATGGTCAACTATATGAACAAAGGTATACTCTAGGAGCTTCGGTTCCCTAGAAGAGTATTCTCAGGTATGATTTTAACCCTTTTTCGGGCCCGAGGGACTAAATTTACGAAAAAGGAACCCCCGCGGAGTCCATAGTTAATCTCTTTTTAGACTCCCTAAAAATGAAAAGATCGCCGAGTGACCTTATTCCTTCACACTCGTTAAAATGGTCCAGAAGAACATTCCTGACAGAGTCCATAGTTAATATTTTTTTAGACTCCTTAAATATGAAAAAATTGCCGAGTGATCTTGTCTTTATCACACTCGTTAAAATGGTTTTGAATAGACGTCTTTTTGGTGATAATTTACCCCTTTTTCGAATAGACTAGACTACCTTTGAAAAAGGTACCCCAGCGGAGTCTCCTTTTATGCTTTTTCAGACTCTCTAAATATGAAAAACCGTAGAGATTACCTTCTCTGGGCTCGTTAAAATCACATCGAAGGACGTTACCATTGTGTCTTATTAATCACATTTGCATATTTGTGTCTTTGGCCTAATGCCGGCTCCATGTTGCTCTCAAATGAACCATCTAAAGCATGCCTTATACGCAAGCCCTGTAGCACTTTGTCTCTGCGTCTTGACACCTTGGCCCATGGAGGATTTTTCCCGAGTGTCCTTTTCCTACATATATCCCTTTGCTCTGAGCATCCATGTGTTCCTTGTGCTTGGAACTAGTATGCCTACGACACTCGATCCCCCTTTGTAATGTAGCATTCTTTTATTATTTTTTAAAGATTTCCAAAATTATTGAAAAAGACAAAAAAAAATCAAATATGCCCCCAAAAGAGGAAGGGAAAAGTATTTTCTTTTTGTTGGCAACACAATGAGTTGCCCTTGGACAAAACACATCTTTTTGTTTGTTCGTCAAGCCCTAGGATTTAATATGATCTTAGGAAGCTGTTCTCTCTACATAGAGTTGTGTCCTCCTTTGTTTGGTTATTCTTCCAAACATTTGGAGAGTTTGCGTTGCCTCCTACATTGTAGACTTATGTCAAATACCATGCTTCATGAGTCTCATCTTTTGTCATGTTATTGTCCAAGGGAAGTTATTACCAAGCTTGAGTCGGCCCCTCTACAGATTGTCTCTTTCCCTCATGCCCGACCATCCCGAAAGCCCAATCAAGTATTTGTTAGAAATCCATGAAGCCCTCAACCTGATCATCAATGTCCTCTAGTCCATTCCTGACAAGCCGTCGAACACCTCTAGGTAGTGAAGTCATACACTCATATTACACTCCTACCCGAGTTGTGAAGATTTTGAAGCTGTTGCTCGAGCTCTGAAGGCCTCATCTCTAGCTATAAGACCTTATTCGATTCTTGAAGATGGATACTATACATGTATATCTTTTTGATTTTGAGATGTAGATCCGCTGTGTATTTCTCGTAGCTACACTTTATATAGTTATATGACATGGATCTGCAGTGTATTTGATTTGCAGCCATGATTTTATTTCATTCCGAGCATGGGTATGCCCGCCTCGGTGAGACAATTGTTATTTTGCAGATGGCACCTCCCGAACTCTGGTCCTTGGGCTCACTTGTTTCGTACGTTGGTAAATCTTGATAATGTATTTCAGCCATTAGATGCTCTTCTGACCTCACACATTAGGGGGAATCTGTTATAACCCTAATTTGCACCAGATATGCTTACCTGGCATCAGGCCATCTCATTTTACATATTTTGCTAAGCCACTACTAAACAACTTCTTAAAAAACACCCCTTTTGAGGGCACATGCACCCTGCTCCACTACTGCACGTGTGCATACGCTAGCTGACCCATTACAACCCGCGTATACCTACAAAAGCATTAAAAATGGAAAGTTGCAGACATAACTCACAGTTTTGGGTAAGTTACCTAAACCGTTTGACCTCCCATAGCCGGTCACTCGACCAAATACATAGCCATTTCTAGCCTATAAAAGAAGGGGTAGGGGTCCCATTTGGAGGGAGGAAAATAATAGTAAAGAAACTAGACCCGATTTGGCATTCCCCTTGCCCCAACCTTTTGCAACCATTATGTGAAAATTGAAGAGGAGAAGCATAAGTGGAAGTGGTTGGTGCACAGTTGAAGAAGAGCCTAGGATCAGATTCGAGGAGAAGTAGTTGATCTCACCATTGGAAGTGACTTTTGTGAGGTTAATAGAAAGAATTAATTTTCCCGTCTCGCCATATGAGGTGTTCAATATTAGATTTGGTTTATATTTTTGGAACCTCTAACCCACTAATTCATATATGAGATGCATGTTCGTAGTTCTTTGTTTGTTTGTTTGTGAATGCATGTTATCTTTGGGAAGAGACTTGCAGTCAAAGAGAAACCAAATGCAAAAGGATCAACACCAAGTGAGGGGTTCAAGGAAGAGTTACCAGATCCTTTTATCCTTGTGTTTTATGCATGAATGTGGGGTCTATGTTGGGATAATAGTAAAAAGTAGGATACTTTTGAAGGTTATTTTCTGCATGCATTACTAAACTCTTAGTGCTAGTCCGTAGGGGGATTTCCCGCCCACAACAAAGTGTCATGGTTTTCTACACCTATATAGGTAAGGAATTTAGAAGATTATTTATTTTACCCACATGTCAAGGACATGAAGGCATGCTAGATATGAAACATGAGTTGAAGATCAACATGGGCATGCTATATATGAAATATGAGTTTAATACTGATATATTTGAGAGGTTGATCCGTGAGTCAACACCCTTTTCCTAGATAAGCTCCTCATTAAAATTGGGCTTCAAGATTTTGTGGTTTTGTGTTGGAACCACTCTAAATATTTTAAATTACAAAAAATTGATAATGTCTATATGTGGGTTTTTCCAAAAACCATTTTTTATTTCATGTTCAAAAAGGTTTGGAGGCTCAAATATGATTATAATATTTGGCCATTTCGACTTAGCTCCATCTACAATCCTTTTAATGAGCCTAAAAATCATATTTGATGTTTAAGAAACCAAAGAGGGTGAATTTCATTGAAACTTTAAAATTTATTTCCTATTTTTCAAGGATTTTTAATCAGGACTTATATAGACTTGTGAATAAAGAGGAGATTGTTGTGGTCCTACAATATTTTAGAAAATTCAAGAGCCCTGAACCTGATGGATGGCCGATGAATTTATATTTATTATTCTTTTAGTTTTTGGGTGATGTTTTGTTGAGAGTAGTGGAGTAAGTAATAACTTATGGTAGAATGGACAATAGTTTAGATTCCACCTTCATTGCATTAATTTTGAAGAAGGATTGCCTAGAGTCCTATGATGGGTTTGAACTATTTCCTTGTGAAATTGTCTGTATATAATAATTGCAAAATTAATAGCAATTTGACTGAAGCCAATTCTATCTCATTACATTTCAATAGAAAAAAATTATTTTCTCTAAGGGAGAAAAATTCATGAGACTATTAGCACAACACAAGAGGGGTTACATTCTATAAAATTATCTTTCATTCCAACAACAATAATTAATCTTGATCTGTCAAAGGCATATATCTCTTGGATATATTTGGGGATTTTTCTATTACATCTTGGGTTCTAGTTACATTTTGTAAATTGGATCATGGGTTGTGTAACAACATATACTTTTGAAGTATTGATCAATGGTGTCGCTTCCAGGTTCTTCAAGCCTTCTGAGGGGCTTAGGAAGGAATACCCTCTATTTCCTTACCTCTTCCTTTTGGTGGAATAATATCTGAGAAGATATGTATTGGAGGCTAGGAGGATGATATCAATACAAGGTATCCTAATAGGAAGTGAAGCTCTATCACATATGCTCTTCATGGATGATGTCCTATTATTCCTTTTCAAGTCCTATAGAGAAGGTTTATAGTTGTAGGATATCCTTCATTTATTCACTATGGATACATGGATGGAGGTTAATGGAGCAAAGTATACTTTGTTTACTGTACGATTGGATGAGGAGCATGTTATTGAATTTGGTAGGTATTTTCCATACCAACACCCAAAATTGAATGAGGGACTTTTAAGCCCTAGACAAAGCCCCATGTTAAGTATACAACCTCTTATTAAGCCATATATACTGAATTATTACATTTGTAGTAACATTAGTAAGTTAGTTAGAACCTTTGATTGTACCATTTCATTATAATTGTACCCTTTGTCTCTTATATATATATATATATAGACACCAAGGAGACCTAGTCTTAGCATCATCTTATATCATCTTGTACATTGAATATTGTAAAAGTAGGTTTCCCCCTCCAAGTGGATTGTTACTCATTGAATTTGTATTATTCTCAAGGCATTGGTTCATAACAGGGACTTAAATATTTAGGTTTTAATATCAAACCAAATTGTTATGGGAAGAATGATTAGTGGTGGTTGGTTTCTAAAGTTGAGAAAAAGATTAAATTATGGTGCAATCGATGGTTGTCATGTGGGGGTAGGATGATTCTAGTAAAATCAGTCCCAGAGGCCATACCTGTTTATTGACATACTTTGGCTCACATTTTGATGCAAGAGCATCCTCATCATCATCAAATGAGGACGTGTGGAGGACAAATCAACACCCAACGAGCACGCTTCAAGTCAAGATCAAATTCACAAAGGAGGGCATGCTCCTTAAAATTTTTGAAAGCCTTATAATTAAGGACCTTTTTAATGTTTGGAGGTTAACTCCGTTGGGAACAATCCAATGAGACTATTTTGTATTTATTTCATGTCCAATTGTACATATTTCGAGCTCAACTTTGATTTGTTTTGTAAATTCTCATTTATTGAGATAATAGAGTAGTAGGTAGAAAGGAGGGAAGGCTCGAGAAGCCCCTCCATGTATATAATGTATTTTTCTTTCTCATTTGAAAGAGAGGAATTAGAAGTTGTTGATGAGAGAGTAGAGAGAGCTCAAGAGAGGATAAAGGAGAAAGACTCTATTGCAGTCTGATCTTGTAAACATTGTACATACATCCAAAGATTAATGAAAAGAGTAGTTTTCCTTGCATGAGAGGTTTCTGTGCATTTGTTTGTGTGAGTAATATTTGTTTCCAAATGTGTTTTCTATGTGTTTATGATATGTTGTGGATGTGCATATATGTTTCCATTTGCAAGAGTAGATAGAATTACCTATCTGTTGGTGTTCTGAGTGTTTCTCGGATCTTAGGCTTGTGCAATGAGTGCATACTAGAGTTAGAGAAAAATCTGTGAAGTCAATGCAAGGAGTGCGTTTTGAACTCTCTTTCGAGTTCAAAGAAGAGAATGTCAGGTGGGCGCACCAGAGCAACTCTTTAAGCTCACAAGGGAGAAAAATTGTGCAAGGAGTGAACAATTTAGAGTTGTTGAATAGTCTAATATTTGTGCAAGGAGTGCATTGAGCAGGTGCCAGAAGGGCACATGAGGTTGTTGTTGTTGAGCCATAGCAAGGAGAAATAAAGAAGCTTTAAGAACTCTATATATAAATATTTTATTTGAATATTCCAGGAGGAGATTGCCTCAAATGTGTGTATTTATCTATCTCTGAGCCAATGGACTAAATGGGTTTGTTGTTGATGTATTTTACCTATTCATATATTTATTTCATGTTTATATGAATGAGTCTTAGAGATTTGTATAAGATTAAATTGTTTCTCTTTTGGAACCTTTGGTCGAGGAGCACATAATTCCCACGCAAGGACTGCACAGACTAGGAGTTGGGATAATGATTTGAAGCTCAGGAGAGATAGAGGAGCGTTGCAAAGGTTGTGCAAGGTGTGCGTACATATACTCTTTCGAGTATATTGGTCTCTTTTGGAAGACCCTTTCAAGGAGTACAAATGGCTGAGACTCTCCATAAGTGTCGAAATATTTCAAGGAAGGAGAAGGTTTTCAAGAGTTTAAGTGGAGGAGCAGTGCCAGGCGGGCGTCGAGGGTCAAAGTCCTTTGAATCTTCAAGCCCAGAAGAAATCAACATTAAAAATTTATAAGGGAAGGAGAATCATTGAAGGTGGTAGACGAACGAGCATGAGTTGTTCGGGGGTTGGCAGGAGATCTGACCATCGTCGGATCTGGAGGAACTGCACAAAGGATAATGGTAGAAGTCCTTTAAACTTCGCACATTTGGGAGTAGTGGAATGCAGAAGATTGTGGATGTGCCGAAGTCCCGGAGCCCAAATCAATCACGACCTTCCGTTATAGAGGAAACATTTTGGAGGATTATCCTTCTCAGAATCCCGACAATCTGGGGAAACAGAGAGGTAAAGCGTTCAGGTCCCCCGAAGTCGTAGGGACCCAAATAAATATGTACCGTCCATCATCTGGGACACGTGTCGTTGGATCTAGAATTTCGGAGTAATTGAGGCGTGGAGTGTGCAAGCTAGTTGAAGCTCCGAACAACAGAGCTCATCGTGGTCATTTAATTGAGTGGACATGTGTCACCAGATCCAGAGCTCCGGGGATCGATCACTCTAGAGAGAAGTGTGTTGCATGGAGTCCAGGCTCCTGAAGGATCTAAGACCCAAACCCCATCCCAACCATTTTATTGGGTAGACATGTTACGTTGGATCAACGCTTCATTGGTTTTCCATTCAGGAGGAACAACATTTGTAGTAGAAAGGACTCTTGAAGACCAAACTCCGAGAGTCCATCTGGACCGTCAATCATATAGACAGGTGTCAAGAAGTCAACGAGTTCAGAGGACAGAGGGTTCAGAAGGATCAAGGAGTAGGAAGCACCAAGGATCCTGGAGGCACGAAGGCCAGGGAAAGGCTCGATCATCGATATGTGAGAGGACACGTGGGGGACGAAGATTCTTTCTTCTCATTAAGAATTCAGGAGGTTGTAAGGTTTGGCATCGAGAAACTTCCAGGAGCCCTAAATCCAAAAATAGGATCCGAGTCGTCCATATGTACCCACTTGTGAGCCATCGATCTTCCACAACGGTCTTTCGATGATCAACCGCTCTGGAGAAACTGGCGTTAGATGCATGTAGGACTCCTGAAGCCTAAAATTGTGAAGTGTAAAGTGAACTGTCGATCAAACGGGTGATAAAGGATCATTGGATCTAGCCTTCAAATTTCAACTCTCTAGGAAGATTTTTTGTTGGTGCAGGTAAGACCTACTAAAGCCCGGACTCTCGAAATATTTTTGTCAGCTATTTATTGGAGCAGAACCTATGGATCGTCGATCCCATCGGGGATTCGAAAATCTATGAAATTGTAGTCCGACAACTTGAGATCATTATATGTTGGAGTGGGTAATTATCTCGAAGCACTGATCCCCAAAGTTAGTTGTGATTCATAGATCTCAGTGGAGGTTGCGAGTTGTCGATCCCCACAGGGGTTCAAGATTGCGCCAGTTCGCAAGTTCGGAGGAATTAGGGGGTGTTGTTGTTGTGAGGTCCTGGAGCCTGAAGCTCTGGAGTGACTGAATAAGCACCTTTTAGGTTGGCACCTAGTTTCAACCCTCATTCATAGACAGTTGCCTCTAGGGAAAAAAGGGCTAGAACCCAGATTTGAAATTTAGGGGCACAGGGGCTTAGAGGAAGCTCCCGAGAGGTTCAAATCAGTCTGGACTTGCAGAAAGGGGGAGTAAGTAGTCCTGAAGTCTTCGTGAAGCTGTATATTGTCCCATAATGTTGGACTAGAGTCTCTTGGAGGGCCTTGTGGGTTTTTTAAGGACCCTCACTATCAATTTTAAGCATGGGGGCTCAAGAAAATGGCCTATGGTAAGTGTTCTAAGGGCTCAACAAGGGCCCCAAGAGCCAATTCAAATCCATGTTTTGATTTATACTAGACATGGAGGTCGTGCAGGCCCTAAGTGAGGGTGGGGGTCTACATCAAATGGTATCAGAGCCAGAAATTTGCTCTGTGTAAGAGACTAAGATTTGTTTGATACCACCAAGTGGTGTCAGAGCCTAATTTTGTTTTTCAGGTAGCAAGGATGGACAGGAGACATAGTACTGATGCTCTGTGGTGAATTTTTTATAAGTGTGCAACATTTAGTCTACATCCATGAGGGTTGTAGGAGGAAACCAAATGTGCTCTTAGTAGTAGAGTAGGAAAAGCAAAAATCTAGGTGGGCTGAGACAAAAGAACCAATCGTGTTCTTAAAGGTGAACAGGAGAATGGATACTGAAGGCCAGAAATAGGGTCAAAGAAAAGACCACTAGCAGGTTAAAAATGCACAGATGGACAAAGAGCTCAAGGATATGAGAGTAGAGCTTGACAGGATGACGTTGAAGATGCAACAGGAGGCACATGTATGCTAGAGGTATGAATGGCCCATGAGGAAAAAGGCTAAATGGCCAGTCCGACAGTTGGTTTCCAAGAGGTAGAAACATACATTGCGGAAGTGGATGAGGCATGATGAAAACCTTAGTTCCATAGAGGAGATGGTTTGCATTTGCGAGCAAGAAGTTGGAGAAAACCTTAGTGATGAGGAGGAGAGATCAAGCAAAGATCTCGTAGAATGCTAGGAGGGAAGAAGTGGAAGTTCAAATTGCTAGGAGGGAAATGAGCAGAGATAATCGAGGGATCTCATAGGCTTCTAGGAGGGTAGGAAAATTTTTTCAAGTTTCCAAGTGGGAAAAGAGGAAGTGAGACTACCTGAAAGTCTCAAGAATGTGAAGGTGAGTTCATATTAGCTAGGAAAGTTGATAGAGGAGGCAAATCAAATGAATATTTTGATCATTGGGGGAATAGAGATATTCTTTCCACATATCCCAATAGAGTCCAGTGCGTGTACTGCACATGAAGAAGTGATGCAGCAAGCATTCGAAGAAGAGTTTGTGGGAACAAATGTTTGTGAAGCAAACAATTTGTGTACTGTAAATGCAGCAGAGGAGAGACAACTAGTAATGACTGTCATAAAAGAGGAGAATGAGCAGACATTAAAATCTTCCCAATAGATGAGAGAATAAGAAGAGCATTAAATCGAATTGATAAAAAAAAAATCGAGGGAAATGAACAGGAGATGACTGCAGAGTTAGAACTTGCAGTGGAAGAGAGAGAAATAGACCACATAGATTTTGTTTCTATGTGTGAAGAGTTAGACGCCCTGGAAAAGAGGGTAATACTACAGAGTTATCTTATCCAAAATTTCAAGTTGGAGAGTGGTGAAGAAAAAATGTGGCAGATCAAACTACAGGGGGAAAGCCATCCTGTAAGCCAGATGGGCAAGGAGATTGAACAGATTAGGACGTTGATGTTGTAATCATCCCAGGAGACAGTCAACAACAGAAGGAGGTTGATCAGAGGAGGGCCTATAGCATAAGAAAAACAACAGTAACAACAACATGGAAAAGGAGAAGATGTACAACTCCACTTAAAGGTTTGGGATCCAGAAGGACCTCAACAGTAGCAGCAGGGGAACCATGAGCAGGAGCTCATGTTTTTTTCTCAGCAGTGGAGTATGATGTAGGAACATCCTCATCATCATAAAATGAGGATGGGTGGAGGACAACTCAACACTTAGTGCACGCTTCAAGTCAATATCAAATTCCCAAAGGAGGGCACGTTCCTTAAAATTTTCAAAATCCTTGTAATTAAGTCCCTTTTTAATGTTTGAAGGTTAACTCCTTTGGGATCAATCCGATGAGACTATTTTGTATTTATTTCCTGTAAAATTGTACATATTTCGATCTTATCTATGATCTGTTTTCTAAATGCTCATTTATTGTGATAGGAGAGCAGTAGGTAGAAAGGAGGGAAGGCTCGAGAAGCCCCTCCATGTATATAATTCATTTTTCTTTCTCATTTGAAAGAGGGGGATTATAAGTTGTTGATGAGAGAGTAGAGAGAGCTCAAGAGAGGAGAAACCAAAGAGGGTGAATTTCATTGAAACTTTAAAATTTATTTCCTATTTTTCAAGGATTGTTAATGAGGACCTGTATAGACTTGTGAATAAGGAAGAGATTGTTGTGGTCCTACAATATTTTAGAAAAGACAAGATCCCAGGACCTGATGGATGGCCGATGAATTTATATTTATAATTCTTTGAGTTCTTGGGTGATGACTTGTTGAGAGTGGTGGAGTAGGTAATAACTTATGGTAGAATGAACAATAGTTTAAATTCCACCTTCATTGCATTAATCCTGAAGAAGGATTGCCTAGATTCCTCTGATGGGTTTGAACTATTTCCTTGTGAAATTGTCTGTATATAATAATTGCAAAATTAATAGCAATTTGACTGAAGCCAATTCTATCTCATTACACTTCAATACAAAAAAATGATTTTCTCCAAGGGAGACAAATTCATGAGGCTATTAGCACAACAAAAGAGGAGTTACATTCTATACAATTATCTTGCATTCCAACAACAACAATTAATCTTGATCTCTCAAAGGCATATGGAAATATCTCTTGGATATATTTCAAGCTTTTTCTATTACATATTTGGTTCTTGTTGCATGTTGTAAATTGGATCATGTGTTGTGTCACAACATATACTTTTGAAGTATTGATCAATGGTGTCGCTTCCAGTTTCTTCAAGCCTTCCACGGGGATTAGGAAGGAATACCCTCTATTTGCTTACCTCTTCCTTTTGGTGGCAAAATATACGAGAAGATATGTATTGGAGGGTAGGAGGATGAGATCAATAAAAGGTATCCTAATAGTAAGGGAAGCTTTATCACATATTCTCTTCATGGATGATGTCTTGTTATTCCTTTTCAAGTCGTATAGAGAATTTTTATAGGTCTAGGAGATCCTTCATTTATTCACTATGGATACACGGATGGAGGTTAATGGAGCAAAGTCTAACTTGTTTATTGTAGGATTGGATGAGGAGAATGTTATTGAATTTGCCAGGTATTTTCCATACCAACACATGAAATTGAATGAGGGGACTTTAAATCCCTAGACAAAGCCCCATGTTAAGTATACAACCTCTTATTAAGCCATATATACTGAATTATTACATTTGTAGTAATATATTAGTAATTTAATTAGAGCCTTTCATTGT